>JAANBB010000165.1:0-78426 GCA_014621425.1 Cylindrodendrum hubeiense
CCCGACGCTTCCAGAGCTCCGTCACCACGCCCGCCCCCGGCACCGTCCCGGCTACTACCAGCACCGCCAGCCTGCCCAACTACCATATCCAGGCCGACAAGGCGACTTCGTACACGAGCCCGATGCCCCGTTGATACACACACAAGGAAGTGCTAACCTCTGGCCAGCACCTTCACCCCCGTCCCCAAGTCGATTCAGATTGGCACTGAGGAGATTCTCCCTGCCTCGACCATCTCGGGCGCTCCCATTGAACTCCAGGCCCGAACTGTCCGGTTAGTTTCAGCCTGCCTCCTACTACGACCATTTTACCCGTTGTCCAGGCATTGACAGGAACATACAGCATCTACCAGGAGACCAAGCCCGCGACCCAATCCGGCGAGTGGCGCGGTGAGCGCTGGCGCATGGACTGGGACATTCTCCCCAAGGGCCACCGATGGGAGAACCCCCTGATGGGCTGGCAGTCATCTGGCGACTACATGCAGGGCACCCACATCAACTTCAAGAGCAAGGACGACGCCATTCACTTCGCCGAGAAGCAGGGCTACGAGTACTTCGTTCAGGAGCCCAAGTCGAGGAAGATCAGCCCCAAGGCTTACGCCAACAACTTCCTCTACTCTCCCAAGAAGCTCAAGCACATCAGGACGAAATAGACAGGGTGTGTTGGCACAGGGCATCCGTATTGTAAATAAACTCTTTCAAGATACAATGGTATTGGTTTCAATTGCTTGAGAGCATCTCATGGCGTCTCAATTGAACAAAGACACGCTAAATCACTACATATATGCATCGAGACTGAATTATGGTTGGGAAATGTGATGAGTCAAGAGTCCCAATGCTGAGTTTGATTCACTCCACATAGCAGGACCCTCCATCTGTTGTTCATAATACATCTAGATATCTTTCCCAAACGCCATGGAGCTTATCCCATCTCCATGTATCCTGTCCCATGGGGACAACCCAAACGCCTGACATGTGTCTAAAATAAAAACCTCATCGCTAACTAAACAATTCGTAAAACGTGCTCGACATGTGTCACCATGTCTCGCAGAAAATTAAGTAGTAATCATTGGCTCGTGGCCATTCTCCCCATGGATGGATCGTCGGCCAGGACTGTCCGCGTCTTCTCCATTGAGGCCGATGTCGAGACGATCGGGAAGGCTCTTGCCCTTGTCCCGAGCCGTGTTCTCGGCCCAGACTCTCATCTTCACGAGCTGGCGGATGGCAGCCTCCCGTCTCTGGGATTGCCTTTCCAGGATAGCCCTGTTGACTTTGTCTGCCACCTCCCGACGCAAGTCTGGGTGTAGCAGCGCAGAAAGACGTGGCTCAAGGGAGTCTGAAGGGAACAGTAGCAAGGCCATAGTTCGCTCCAAGTCTTCCAAGAACTTGGGGTTTGTGGGTGCCCTGGGTCCTAGTTGCTCGGTGGCAAATTTCAAGGCCGGGGCGATGTCTCCACCAGTGGCATTGCAGGAGCGGATAAGCTCTACTAGCTGAAGCCGTAATAAGGCGAAGTGTAACGCCTTGTCTTCGTCCAGAATCTATGCAACTTGTTAGATCTTTGAGGTTCAATATAACAATGCATCAAATAATGTGTATGTGTGACAGATAATCATAAAAAAGTGGTTGTTTCTCATCAAAGGCCCGAAGGCACTAAGAGTGGTGCATGTAAAACTCGAGTTCTAATCATAAAAGGGATATTGGGTTGTGACGGAAGGAAGGAAGGCAGCATACCTCTGGGTCAAGATCATTTAAGGTCTCGATCGCCATCTGGATGTTTCCTCCATGGATGGAATTCTGGATCTCCTGCCTGGCCTGGATGGAGCCTGTATCCTGGTGGGGTTGCAGGTTCGCTTCCTTGGAGAAATTTGCGGCGGCGTTGGGGTAGCCCTCCATGGTCAGGTAGTCCAGGATCAAGGCGTTGATATCGCTATGACCTCATTAGCAACTGCGATGGCATGATTGCAGAAAGTGAAGGATCAAGTAGGGTGTGAATCAGAAGTAAAGAAGAAGATTGATATCGTGTTTTCCGCATAATATGCTAGGAGAGATTCCCATTGATATAGCGTTCATCACATCACGGGTGGAGGGGAGGGAAAACCCAGCGGGTGGGGACAGATATAGCTTACCTTTTCGGCGACTTAACGTCCTCGACACGCCTGTCAAAGGCATGCTTGGCGGGGGTTGCAGTGGACGCAGAGGATGTCTGGGCAGCAGGTCAGCGTCTGGGCACGACAAAGACTGGCGACTGCTGAGGTAGACATACCATGGTTCCAGATTTTGCAAGGCGTCTCGACACCAGCTAGCTCTCAGAGCAGCAGGAGGGAGGGAGAGGATGTGTGAGGGGAAGAAGAATAGCCGTAGCCGGTAAGCAGGCCGGACGGTGCTGATTCAGCGCATTTGGGACGTCGACAAGAGAGCCAGTCTCTGACAAGAGAGAGCTCGAGCCGGTGGAAGCTGTTGTGAGAGGAGAGAGAAAGCTTTGCAGAGGAAGAAATTGAGAGAGGAATGTAGAGGAGAAGAGGAAGCAGGAGTGATTGGGGCGAAGGAAAAGAGCCGCCGGGTTTTCGTGGGCCCAGGCTGGCCGACGACGCTTGATGGGGGCTGGGGACCAATCATGTGACTGGAATGGCTGCCCACCCGGAGCTTCTGCCCTGCATGGTGCCTGAGGATCTAAAATGAGACCCCGCCATTATTCCGTCCTCCGTGCTCCACAGAGCGCTGAGCTGGGCTGCTGTGGGAAGCCACTGGAGCGCTGGAAACCCAACTGAGATGCGAGCGGTCAGAACCGTGTCGCAGCCCTTTCAACCCCCCGCCCCCCGCGTCAGGGCGTCAGGGCGTCGGGGCGTCACACCTCTCGTTAGTTACCGTTAGACGGCCGGGGATGGGTGGGAGCGTGCATGAGGATACAGCAGAGACGGGACGAGCAGAGGGAAAGGAACTCCAGGTCTCAAATAGGAAAACGTGGGCTCCATCTCCCTTTGCCGTGCTCCATGGCTCGTCAGGTCTCAGGCCAGACAGTCGATACAGGCCCAGCCAAGCCACAGTCTCTGCTGTGACGCCGTCATGAGCCCAGCTGCCCAGCTTGGTCATGGGCTGTTTTCGCTGGTCATGGCATAATGCTTATCTCTTGAGACAGATGGAGAGAGTCAGTGAACAGCGAGGCGTCTAGCTCGCACACCCCGGGCTTAGCCTCTCGGTACCTTTACCCTTTACTCTTTACCTATCCGTACATGTGCCTTAGCTTTTGCCCGCCGGGCGCCTCCGTCCTGCGATCCATGACCCATGGGCAAGCAGGGTCACCGGGCAGCGTCTCCTCCTTTCTCCATCTTTAACTCCAACCGCGTCAGTTGGTTTCTGAGGTAGTTCGCCATCTCCGCTTCTTGCTGACTTTGTTCGCAAACATAAACCCTCGCATAAACCCTCTCTCCCTTTGCTGTTTCCAGGCTTCAACGGCGTCCGCAAGCATCGCTCTCTCTCGGCTTTGCTGTGGATCTCGGTCTGACCAAAGCTCGTGCTCACCCGCAGTCCAGTGTCCACAGCCGCCGTAGTGCAAGCCTTGGTGACAGGGACAGGGCTACCCTGAAGGCGATGCAGACCGTTCACTGCTAAGCAACTGCCAAATTCTACGCCCTGGTCGCTATCTCCTCCACCTTGTCTGGGGTTTCGTTTTCTGGTATAATCCCTCGCCTGGGATCATTTCTACCCCAACAGCCATTAACCATAACCCGAGAGCTACTGCTGCCCATCATGACCGGACTTGAGAGCCATGTCACGGTTCAGAAGCGGGCCTACTACTCGCCTCCATGGGCCGACGTCAGCATCATTGGCGTCGCTGGCAGCTCTGGCTCGGGCAAGTCTACGCTGGCCCAGGCTATCGTCAAGAAGCTCAACCTGCCCTGGGTCGTTATTCTGTCAATGGCATGATCCCCCAGCTTAGTTGGGTTTACCACGTTTACTCATTATCTACCAGGACTCTTTCTACAAGACCTTGACACCCGAGCAATCCAAGCTCGCCTTTGCTAACGAGTATGACTTTGACTCTCCAGATGTATGGCCTTGCCCTCATTCATCATCTACTCCACTCAGGAATCCAGAGATGCTGACCTCTTGGGTGTCGTAGGCCATTGACTTTGACATCTTGGTTGAGAGGCTGCGAGATCTCAAGGCTGGGTACGTTCGTCCCTAAAATGAACATGGACATTGACTGACACTGGCTGAACAGAAAGCGGGCCGACATTCCCGTTTACTCTTTCGCCAAGCACCAGCGGATGGAGCATACGACATCCATCTACTCACCTCATGTGCTTGTCTTGGAGGGAATTTTTGCCCTCTATGATCCTCGGGTCCTGGAGTTGTTGGACATGGGCGTACGTCAATCACGTCCAATCATTTCTTCGATGAGGCTGACATGCTTACGATCAATGTCAGATTTACTGTGAAGCTGACGGAGATACCTGCTTGTCACGAAGAAGTAAGTAACTGGCAAACAACCAATCGCCAATCTCGTGTCAACTAGAACTGATACGTGGTTGAACCAGTCGTCCGTGATGTACGAGAGCGGGGCCGTGATATCGAGGGTGTGATCAAGCAATGGTTCGGGTTTGTCAAGCCCAACTTCGAGAAGGTTGGTGCAGCAGCGAGTGTGTTACAGGTTGCGTCGAACAGCAGAAGCTGACACATATATCCAGTTCGTTGAGCCTCAACGAAAGGTGGCCGATCTCATTGTGCCTAGAGGAATCGAGAATCGCGTGGCTCTCGGTAAGTTTTGTACACGACCATGACTGTGTGAGGACAACCCGGCTGACGCAGTCCAAGATATGATGGTTCAATTCATTGAGAAGAAGCTCTTTGAAAAATCGCGACACCATCGAGAGGCTTTATCCCAGTTGGAAATTGCGTGTAAGGAGTCGCCGCTTTCTGACCGGGTTGTGGTTCTCGACGAGACGCCCCAACTCAAGTTTATGAACACAATCCTCCAGGACATTGACACTTGTCCGGAAGATTTCATCTTTTACTTTGACCGGCTGGCTAGCCTCATCATCGAACAGTGAGATACCTTGACACGAAACAAAAGACCTTGGGACCGTCGATCCAGTGAGCTGACAGACTCATCATCTAGGGCCCTTAACAATGTCCAGTTCAAGGAGGCGACCATTGTGACCCCTCAGGGACACACGTACAGTGGACTCGCGCCGAAAGGCGAGGTCTGCGCCGTGCTTGTGCTCCGGGGCGGTTCGGCGTTTGAACCGGCGCTACGGAAGACAATCCCCGATTGTCGGACAGGCCGGATCCTGATCCAGTCCGACTTTTCCACGGGGGAGCCAGAGCTGCACTACCTACGGTTGCCGGACAACATCCAGAACCAGGAGAGCGTGCTGCTGATAGACACGCAAATGGCGAGTGGAGGGGCAGCATTGATGGCTGTGCAGGTGCTTGTCGATCACGGGGTCCCACAGGAGCGCATTGTGCTGGCGACGTACTCGGCTGGCAAGATCGGGCTGCACCGGTTGACGTCGGTATTCCCGGAGATCACGGCGGTGGTATGCAACATGCTGGATACGCCCGACGAACGGTGGGTGGAGCGAAGATATTTCCGCTGCTGATGGGTCTGCTGGATCTCGACGTGGTTATCAGCCGCATGCTTGTTGATTCAATGCGTGGGGGTGTCTCGCTGCTTGTTCCGTTGATCTACCTGATGCGACACGTTTATAGATGTTGTCTGGGGCATACCTGCATGATATAAATCACAATCAACCCGATAGAAACCGTCACTCATCTAGAGCGGCATCGGACAGAGAGTACGTACGTCGCATGGTGGATAGGTGAGCGGTATATAAAGCAGATCCGGCCTGTCCGAGACTCCGAGGAACCCCGTCATTCCGGGACGTGGAACGGAGATGTGTGTAGCAAACCCAGCGCCATATCGCCTCGTGGTCCACATAATCCCATCACTCGGCCTGCGAACAAGGATCGAGTGACGAGTCGGCGGCCAAACTACTGTACAGGCGCAAACCAACCCTTACCCTTCGCAGCAGACGGCCCGTTAAGCAGCCGACCGTTCCGGTAAGGCGTGCCAAGTAGTCGATCGGGAATAGGCCTGCAGTAATCGATCAATCATCAATGACAAGCAAAGTAGCAGCATTACTTCACACTTACATACGCAAATGAGTGTGCGAGTGTAATAGATTGCAAGGGTCTCCCGGAGGAGCTGTGTCGCACAGGTGGAGCCCGCCGATGATCGGTCGCCGAGCCAAGAGTTCGGCGCCCGTGTTTGGCGAACGACAGCTGCTCTGCAATGACGTAGAGTACCGCCATAGAGTGCCACCGTAGTGGTTGTGTGTCTCTGTACGTACTGTGTGGCCACCACCTCACCCTCGCCATAATCCTTCCACTACACACCACCACACACTTGAACTCACATAAGCATTTCCATCTCCATCTTCGACTTCTTTGCCCCTCCATCGGTTGCAGGCCATTGACCCTCCGCACCACGAGGCCTCCCTTCCCTCGCACGACATGTTGAGCTGAGCTGGTCCTTGTTCCAAGCTCCCCTCCCCCTGCTCTCCCTCACCGGCAATCCATCGTCAATCGTTCACGTCAGCCGAGCTCGATCTTCCGCGATCCCAACCGTAACCATGTCGTCGGCCTCCTCGCTCACGGCTATGCGCCTGGTCCGCGCCCGCCATTCCGCAACCACGACCGCATCGCGGCTTGCCCGGCCACGATGCCCAGCCCAGCTCCGGAGCTTCTCCAAGCTCTCGGGCGCCTCGACGACCAAGCGCACTCAGACCACGACAGGCGCTATTCGACGACTTCCCTCCCATTTCTTCCTGCGGGCGCTCTCCGGGAAGCCGCTTCCCCAGCGGTCGTCGTGGATCCTCAACTTCTGCTACCGAGGCGCTGCCTGGGTCGGCACGTCGCTAACTGTCTTTGGTATCGGCGTCTTCGCCTTCTTTGCCTTCGACGCCAGCACCTACAAGGACCACCCCATCCACGGCGACATTGACGTTTCCAAGATTGCCCTCAATCCCCGTCGCGGCGGCTCCAAGAACTTGCCCGTCGCAGACGCCTTCATTGACGACGATGACTGCGAAGAGAAGCGCGCCCTGAAGGACAAGCCCCGACTTGTCATCCTCGGTGGTGGATGGGGTGGAGTGGCCCTCTTGAAAGAACTCAACCCAGATGACTACCATGTCACCGTCATCTCGCCCACCAACTACTTCCTGTTCACCCCAATGCTTCCCTCCGCTACTGTTGGAACCCTCGAGATGCGATCCCTCGTCGAGCCCATCCGCCGTATCCTGAGCCGTGTCAAGGGCCACTTCATCCGGGCCAAGGCCGAGGACGTTGACTTCTCCCACAAAATGGTTGAAGTCTCTCAGTTGGACGCCCAAGGCAAAGAGACCCGGTTCTACGTGCCTTACGATAAGCTTGTCATCGCAGTTGGGTCTGTCACGAACCCCCACGGCGTCAAGGGGCTGGAGAATGCCTTCTTCCTCAAGGACATCAACGACGCGCGCATGATTCGCAACAAGGTCATCCAAAACCTGGAGCTTGCCTGCTTACCCACCACCACCGATGAGGAGCGGAAGCGCCTTCTTTCCTTCGTCATCAGCGGCGGAGGCCCCACTGGTGTCGAATTTGCTGCTGAGCTCGTTGACCTCCTCAACGAGGACCTGACAAGACACTTCCCACGACTCCTGCGAAATGAAATCTCCGTCCACCTCATCCAGAGCCGGGGCCATATCCTGAACACCTACGACGAGACCGTCTCCAAGTATGCCGAAGACCGCTTCGCCCGTGACCAGATCCAGATCATGACGAACTCTCGAGTCAAGGAGGTCCAGTCAGACAAGATCATCTTCAGCCAGAAGATGGCAGACGGCACCGTCGTCACCAAAGAGCTCCCCATTGGCTTCTGTTTGTGGTCAACCGGCGTTGCCCAGAACGGCTTCTGCAAGACGCTCTCTGACAAGCTAGGCCGATCCCAAACGAATCGACATGCCCTCGAGACAGACACGCATCTACGGGTCAACGGCACACCTTTGGGTGACGTCTATGCCATCGGCGACTGCTCTACGGTCCAGAACAACGTGACCGATCATATAGTCACCTTTCTCCGCCACCTCGCCTGGAAGAAGGGCAAGGACCCGGAGACGCTGCAGCTTCACTTTAGTGATTGGCGTGAGGTTGCCCAGGACGTCAAGAAGCGCTTCCCCCAGGCTGTCAATCACCTCAAGCGCCTAGACAAGCTCTTTAACGAGTTTGACAAGGATCAATCAGGCACACTCGACTTCGGCGAGCTGCGTGAGCTCCTCCTTCAAATCGACAGCAAACTCACATCGCTACCTGCCACCGCCCAGCGTGCTCACCAGCAGGGCCAGTACCTCGCCCGTAAATTCACCCGCTTGAGCCACATGTCTGAGGGCCTTCGCGTCAATGAGATCAACGACGGTGACGTTGACGCTGCTGTTCACAGGGCTTTTGAGTACCGTCACCTTGGTAGCCTGGCCTACGTCGGCAACTCGGCCGTCTTCGATCTTGGCAACGGCTGGAACTTTGCCGGTGGACTGTGGGCCGTGTATGCCTGGCGATCTGTTTACTTTGCCCAGAGCGTGAGCTTCCGTACGCGTATTCTCATGGCCATGGACTGGGCTAAGCGAGGACTGTTTGGTCGAGGTATGTTACTGTCTACACTAACTAGTTTTGATGCCCAAAGCTGACGTTTGTTCTTTTCTAGATTTGATGAGCTTTTAAGGGCTTATATGACCAAAGGAGTCATGAAATACAACTCCCGGGGCGTTGGTGATGTAAGGTCAGGAGTACGACGTTACGAAAATCAACACTGAAAATTACAGATTCATGGTTTGTTCATATGGGGTTTCCACCGGCTATAAATTTGCGAGGTTCTATTATCGATATCTATTCCCTTGACTCTTCTTCGTGTATATAAGCATAGAACTGAAGGATGGGCCAGACGGGCAACGAGATCCATGACCGGTATAAACAAAATGACACTTGTATAAATTTCGCTAAACTCCAGCACGGCTTTTGATGTACTCGTTCTATATCGTGAAATCCTTGTACGTCCACTTCTCGGTATACTTCCGGGCGGACAGCTTGTGGAAGGGGAGGTGGCGACGGCTCTCGACCTTGCCGCGGACAAGCATGCTGCGGTATCGGTCCCTGAGCAGGTTGCCCTCGGGCTTGAGCAGACGCAGCGACTCCTGCAGCTCGTCGGGGAGGACGAGTTCGAGGTCGCCCTCCGGCAGCTTGTACTTGCCGAGCTGCTTGCGCCGCAGCTTGTGCTCCTTGAGGTCGGTGGCGATCTCCTCGTCGGACTCGACGGCGAGGATGAGCTCGCGGTTGCGGTCCCGCTCCTCGATCTCCTCGGCGATCTCCGTGATGCGGTGCTCCTGGCGGCGCTGGGTTTTGACGGCGGCCTTGTGCTTGGCCAGACGCTCCTCCTCCTTCCGGCGCTTGATGCGGTTGCGCTGGGTCTGCGTCTTCCTCTCCGGTCGCTTGGCCGTCAGCTTTCCATCCTCGGCGCCGCTCTGGAAACCCTCCCACTCTGAGTCCTCCTCCCACTCTGACATATTGGCCCGGGCCTCAGCTGCCTCGGCCTCGGCCGCTGATTTAGCAGCAGCCTCTTGTTTCAAGCGGTCTGCCTCTTCAGCTGCCACACGTTTGCGCTCAACCTCAAGGGCCTTCTCACTCTCCTCCGCCAGGCGCACCTCGTAGTCAGTGAACACAGGGTTGTAGCTGTAGCCGCCTGAGGGCGTCTGGACGGCAGCGACCTGCTTGCCGTTCTCAAGCAGCGAGATGGGGGCTTTCTTCATGGTCTTAGGGGCCTTGGCCTTCTCTTGATGGGGGATGAAGTCGTTGACATCGACCTCCTGCACCGGGGCAGGCATATCCCAGACATCGTAGGTGGCATCCTTGACGTCAATAGTGTTGTCGTGCTGGCCGTCGGCGACCCGTTTTAAGCGGCAAAGCTCCTTGTGGGAGACCCAGCCGGTTCGCTGGCGCTTCGCGGAGATGAGGCCGTTGGTAGTCTTGTCGCTGGGGCGCTTGCGCATGGAGACGGCGGGGACGGCTGATCGCTGGGCGAGGATGTCGTCGGCCTTCAGGGTCTTCTTGACATGCTTGGACCTTTTAGCGAGTTGCGAGTCGCCTTTGACGTCGACGGTGAACAGATCTTCGGAGGCCTTCTCCTTGATAACACCACTGTTGATATGTTAGCACATTGGAGACCCAATATACAGAAGAGAAGATGCCTACCCTCGGATGATCTCCTCATTCAACTCTACGAGGCCATGCTGGACTTCGCTGACATCGACATTCTTTCGCCATGCCTTCTTGCCCTTTCGGGAGGGCTGGTTAGGCTGGCTCGGGGCCTCGCCGGACCCGATGGTCTTGGACTTGATGACAGGCATTGTAGGGACCGATTCGAATTTCAACGGGAATTGGAATGGTGCCAAACAAGAGACTCTGGTTCTTCTTGCTGATGGTCGCGGACGAGATGCAGGTTCAGTTGGTGGTGGGGGACTTGAACATTCTCTTAATTTTTTAGTGGGGCAGTTCAGATAGGGCCCCGTTATGCCGCTATCTCCCGGCATTGGCATAAACTGTACTCGATTGGACTCGCGTATTAGACGGATCGCATAACAGACGGAGCAGGCTCTTTTATCCGCACGTGCCCCAACAGGGTGGGCCGGAAAGGGTGCTGTCATGGGCGGACTCCATCACGGGAGGTATCCTCCTGCCAATTCCAGGTTCCTCCAGACGACGACATTGACCTCCTTTCCTCGGCCCTGCACCCTCGACACTCGCCTCAACACCCGAACCATCACGCCCAAGTCGCATTCGCCAGCCCTTCTGCCAGGCCTAGTCCGCGCCGTCTTCTTTTCCCGCCCGTATCCCCCAGCTATCAACTCCTGGACGAACGCCGGCCGCCTTTGGTTTGGCGTTGACAGCTGTCCCATCTCGCCTCCCATCCCGCGCAGTGGACTAATTCGATACAACCGCAACAATGGCGCAGGCCGGTGGATCTTACAATAACCCCTTGAAGAAGTTCAAGTAGGTGTTTTTCCGCAAGGCCTCTTTTTTGCCGGGTCGATGGCTAACCGCGGGTTCAGGCTGGTGTTTCTCGGAGAGCAGAGTGGTATGTCGACGAACCAACCGAGTTCGGCCCGCATCGGACAACATGGCTAATTGCGATACTCGACAGTGGGCAAGACATCCCTAATTACACGATTCATGTACGATTCGTTCGACAACATGTACCAGGCGACGATCGGTATCGACTTTCTGTCCAAGGTGAGGACATCCGGACCGCTGGACCCGGCACACGACACCGCTGACCCTCGCGAATCTAGACCATGTACCTGGAGGACCGAACAGTGCGGCTTCAGCTCTGGGATACTGCTGGCCAGGAGCGATTCCGAAGCTTGATTCCCTCATACATCCGAGACTCGAGCGTAGCTGTTGTTGTCTACGACATCTCGAGTACGTCTGCCCCTGACAGGACCCCACCTCTCGGCCCCTCCCCTTCCCACAAGCATCCACTCACATGCTAATGCCCTCCGTTCTTGCAGACGCCAAATCTTTCCAAAATACCAAGAAGTGGATCGACGATGTCCGAGCCGAGCGAGGCAACGATGTGATTATCGTTTTGGTCGGCAACAAGACCGATTTGAACGACAAGCGCGAGGTCACCACCCAGCAGGGTGAGGAGGAGGCCAAGAAGAACAACCTGATGTTTGTCGAGACCAGCGCAAAGCTAGGACACAACGTCAAGAACCTGTTCAAGAGGATAGCACAGGCCCTGCCGGGCATGGAGGGCACCGATGCCGCAGCACAGGCATCAAGCCAAAGTAGGTCTTCGCTCTGGCACTCTAACGACTTTGATACTAACATGTGCGTTTTTCTACAGTGATCGATGTCAAGACGAACACCAACCAACCCTCACAAGAAGGCTGCGCATGTTAAACACCCCACAAGCAAGTTTGGGATTGGAGTATAGGAGTATCCGGGGAAGGTCAAGCCATGCTAGTGACGTGGACGAGGCTTTGTGCCTCGTTGCACCGGATAGGATATCAAGCATAGCGTATGGATCTGAGCGCGGGAGCTTGTATAATACAACCAGGACTACGAGCCTACGATCGTTATATAAGACACATTAATGCCTTGTCTTCTTTTTTTGGCTGGGTGCCCGAACGCCAGCCGTGTTCTGCAAGGGATCGCGTGGCGCATACATGGCGGCAGGGAACAGGGGGGTTGTTCTGTTACATCCGCCCTGGGTCTTCAGCATTGGACTTCGGTCAATTCTAAAGTCTCTATTTTTGGGTCTTGTATCAATATCGACGCGGCATAGCCTCTCCAGAATTATTATCGCATGACTTGTCCCTGAGGATATGAACTTTCTTGAGTTTATTTTAAACAGCGTTCTGCACTTGCACCTCTCCGTTAGCCAGTCCAAAGTAGGCGGCAACGGGCTTCTGCGCCTGTAGCTGCTTTCCAAGCTTGACAGCCTCCACGCCGTTGAAGCCGTGGAACAGACCAATCTCAACAATACCGGGTAGTCTGAGGAGCTCGTCGGCGAGCGTCTTGACTTCCCAGATACCGTCCTTGCCAAGGCCCTCGACCTCTGTGTTGATATCCTTGGGTAGTCGCAGGGGCGGGAAGGGGGCATCAATGATCCACATGCCGTTATCGGTGACGCACTCGCCGGCCTTGCTAGGGAGGCCGGAGCGGACGGTCGGGGAGGGGGAGCCCATCTCGCGAAGACGGAGGAGGACGTCAGGGGCGGAGAGGGGCAGGACCTCGATGGGAATGGTCTTCCAGGTAGTGCAGAGACGGGGAGACTGCTTGCGGTAATCTTTTGGCGGGGATTTTTATGTTAGCCTCTCTTCTTAAACAGTGGGACTCATGATGAGTCTCTTTATGGATATGAAAAACAGCGACTCACCGGCGACAGCGATGAACTTCTTGGCAGCAATAGCAACAAGCTTCTCCTGGAAGAGACAGGCGCCACCGCCCTTGATGAGGTTCAGGTCCTCGTCAACCTCGTCAGCGCCGTCAAAAGCGACATCGAGGGCAACGGGCTTGCCGTCGACAACGGGACGCTCGTCGAGGTTGGCCAGAGTGAGGCCGGCTTTGCGGATGAGACCCTTGGACTGGCTGCCAGTGGGGATGAAGGTCATGCCACCGTAGAACTCGCGGCCCTTGCTGACGATGGCGTCGACAACGTAGACGACAGTGCTGCCGGAACCAATTCCGACATACTTGTACTCGGGGAGAAGGTGGTCGTTGACAGCCTGGAAGGCAGCCGACTTCTTGGCCGACTCGACTAGGATTGCAGCAGACGACATTGTTCTGACTTTGGTATATGGACTCGCTCTGGGACGGGAGATGAGTCTAGGAGAGAGTGCGCGAAGCTCAAGCACCCCACGTTTGTGGATAGTCTGGTGATGAGGGGTGGTGGGGAGATCGAAGGGTGGAGTGTAGGGTAGGCGATGCTGGATCGGCCCGGTGGAGTGAAAGAATGCGGCGCCAGAAACGGAAGGTTGTCGATAAAGGCCTGATGATATGACTGGGTAATTGGGTGTTCTAATACTGTTGGCAGAATAATGGAGGGAATGGGAGCTGGACTGAAATGACGCAGGCACGAGGTCCAAAGACTTTTTGGTGGAGAGAGTCGAAAGCCACCTCATGTGGATAATGCGACTTAGTCGGCTGTCGAACTAATAGCTCGACGCAACCTGTTGCAGAGGGGGGAATTGCACGCGGTGGAGAGGCGACCCGGGATAGGTAGACAAGGCTGCGCTGTAGGTGCTAGACAGTGCTATAGGTACAACAGTACAGAGGCAAAAACAGGGCATCGAATTCCGTCTGCCAAATGGGATTTCCGATGCTGCGCAATGAGCCCCAGCCGCTAAGGAAAAGGTCTCGCTCAAGGTCGCCGTAACTGCATGTAGTGTGACGTGATGGCTGCACTGGCCCCCGCGGTTCCTGTTACTGAAGAAGCTGAGTCATCGAGGAGGCTGGTCGAGTTCCTCGAGGGGTTGTTTCGTTGACGGCACGTGACAATCTGCCAAATTGCGCTTCGCCTCGCTTTCGCCCTCGGGAGCCACGGAGGCTGCGGATGTCCGACACTTGGACAGTGGGGCGCAATACAAGGCTCTGAGTGAACAGACCCTTGCAGCATCATTTCCGTCATCACCGCGCGTTTCGTAGTTTCTTGCCTTCTCCCTCCTGACCTGCCGTTCGACTCGCGTGCTTACTCCTGTAACCTGCTGCTCAAGTATCTCGAGAGAGGGAGGATAGCGTCTACGTGTACATATCTCGAGGCCGGACACCGACTTCGTTATCGCCACCATGTCGAGATTTACCAGACTGTACCTGCGGGTGCCCCGGCCGACGGTAAGAACAACAGAACAGGCAGAGGCCTCATCCCTTGGATGACCTCATCGCGCTGCGCATGTTGGAGGAAAACAAAATGCTAACGAGAACTCGTCTCCCAGACCCTCTTTGGCAAGATCGGCCTCCAGACCGGTACCGAGGTCATCTCACTCGCCCTCGTCTTCAACAAGGTGACCGGCGTCTACGGACTGCTGGCCATTCTTACCGGCTACCAGCTCTCGCTGCTACAGCTGACGACCTACGTTTACTCGATCGGCATCCTGGCTCTGCTCGCCTCCTTGATCCCCCACATCCGAAAACAGAGCCCCTTCGAATGCCTGGCGCTGGCATGGATGTACATTATCGACACGGGCATCAACGCAATGTACGCGGCGGCGTTTGGACTGGACTGGTACTTTAAGAGCCAGAGCACGGACTCATCGTACTCCACGGACACGCAGGCGTCAGGCCTGTCCAACTTGGTCGTCGAGGGCGTCAAGGGCTTGCGCCAGGAGACTGCCATCCACGGCAAGGTGGTTCCCCAGGAGACGGCCATGAGCATGATGCTTATTGTTGCCTCGACTCTGATCCGGGTGTACTTTTGCTTCGTGGTGATGGCGTACGCAAAGCAAGTGCTACACAAGTACATGCAGCTGATGATCCTCGAGGGCCCCGGAGTGGATGACCTCGAAGGCCCGTTCGCGGAGGATCTGCCGGACGGTGAGGGCCGCAAGGGACGGCTGGGCCGGATGATGGTGTCGTACGGCCGGGGCTACTGGCTGGATCAGCGAGACACCGACGAGTGGGCGAGGAGCGTGGAGCCCAACAAGCCCGGTTCGTTGGGCACGCTGGCCGGCGAAGTGTAGATGCGATGATGCGATGCTGCAGGCTATTGACGGGAGCCGAGGGGCAAGGCTTGGCAGAGTTTCGAAGATGCAATAGGGCAACGCCGTGCTGCCTGCTTAAGGTGCATTGTGCATGACCACACCCCGTCCATGAGGACCCGCCAGCTCAGGACGAGGAGTCAGGGATGTGTAACAGGGTATTGGGTGCCTGTGAGTGGCCCGAGTATTTCACGACAACGACAAGACAAGACCAGGAGGACAGAGCCAGCAGGGAAGTAAAGCAGGTCGGCGGGACCTGCGGCTAGTTTGGGAGGCAAGACGGGGCGGCTTCAAACGGACACCAGTCCGGGCGGAACGAGTAAAAAGGAACTCGGCCGGCCCCGGGGCAAATGCGGCGAGTGCGGCGAAAGCGCGGCAAGTGAGTTGGTAGACCCTGCGGGTTTATAGGCTCGTGGCGGGCGGTGAAAGTGGAAAGCGGCAATGCTGCGGCATTGCGTGATGCGGCTTGTGGCAGGAGAATAATGAGTGGAAGAAGAATCGCCTGCGGCATATGATGATTGAGAGCAGGGGCGTGAAAGGAACATGGGGGGCGTACGCTTTGTCTTTTTGCTTCTTTCTACGGCATATGAATGGGAAGAGGAACATAGAGAGCAAAGAGGAGGAGGTAATACCGAGCTGGGATAATTCTCATTGTACCTATTAGTTAGCACACCTTACCTACGTATCCAACAGGAAATCACTTGTTAATAATGATGAGCGGGGAACCAGAAGAGAGACGACGGTAAATTTCTCCGAATATTTCCCCTTGCTGTGGCGCCTTATTAGGGATTGACAGTGTTGGTGGGGGGGATGCCCGGCACAAGTCAACGGAATTAGGTTGACGGACACAACCAATGATGGACAACCATTTAATCAATCAGTCATCTGGTCTCTGCTGAAGGCTTTGTTTTAACCTCCGCATTCGGACTTGCGTCGGAAGTGGAAGCGAGAGCGAATATCTACGGCGTGTCTGTGATGGGTAGCCAGCGGGTTGAAGATGATTGACGAGCATTGGCGAGTATTGGCGACCATTGGCGACCATCGACGAGTCTCTTGAGGGACATTTGAGGCGATTGCAGAGCACATGCGAGTTGGATCCTGTGGTTGCTGTCTGACTTGTCGTGTCTGCAACCCTCGATGGTGTCATCGTCCAGCACCCGGCGACCGGCCGGTAGTCGGAGCTACGGGCACCCCCGCCTCCCAGGGCTCGAATTGACGCGGATTGACGACAAGAGGCATTATCCCCCCCGTCAGCGTGTCAGCGTCTCGCGGGCCGTCGGTGGCCCAGCAGGTGGGTGTGCAGCAGGAAGTCGGGGTGGAGCCGGCGTCGACGTGCGCGCCCTCTTCCAGCGAAAGGGTCCCGTTTGCGTCCCCGCCGGCACATGCTCGGGCGGCGATTGGCCGCCGCCGCAGAGGTGCCGCAAATCCCAGGCAAATGCCAGCGTCCCCATTTGTCATCGGCGGTCGCGGAGACGTGCGCCGACGGTCCATGGGCCAGCGCGGCGGGTGCTCCTTGGGGCTCCGTGGCCAGCGCGGTGCGTGCTGGCTGCGCTGGGGGTCGTGGTGTGGGGTGGGGCCGTAGCCGTCCGGGGCATGGCATCTCCCGCTAACCGATCACGCAATCGAAGATTCATCAAGCGTCAGAGGCTTTGGTTTTTTTTCTTGTTGTTTATGGCCTGCTGGTGTTCCGCTGGGCGCACCGGGTCGCTGGCCCCTGGCGCGGGGAAAAACTCGGTGGTTCGAACAGTGCCAGCGGTGCCAATGGCTGCCAATGGACCCAATTCCCCCCCATCTTAGAGCCCCGTGGCGAGGGCGACGAGGGGGAAGGCGTGCCCGAGACGGGACCAGCCCAGCCCGGGGCAAGTATACACGGCACTGGGTCGTCGGGGTCGTCCCTTCCCTTGGCCGGATGCGAAGCGATCCATAGAGAAGATACCCTTTAGAAACCAGAGCCATAAAAATTATTCCAACACCCCCCCCGAGCCCGCGTGAGCGAGACCGTCTCTGCCGTCGCTCTTCCGGCTCTCTTGGCTTCCTTATTCTCCTCCTCCCCTCCCCCTCCTTCCTCTCATCCCTTCTTCTCCGTCTTCCATTCCTCCCTCACTCCCTCCGTACTCCCCTTCCTTCCCCTGTCCGTGTCTGCTCCCACCCTCCACGAACCCAAAAGGTTACTGTGCGGGAGACCACGACGACGGGCCACCATGGACGCTTCGCAGCACCAGATTCGCACGCCTGAGGAGGCCGGTAAGCAGTGACCCCTTCCTGTTCTCGTGACACCAGCATTGTGGTTCCCGTTCGGCTTGGTGTTCGAGTATTGAGTCCGTGGGATGCGCCGAGGCAATGCGCTGGGCCGTTGCTGGGAGGTTCTCTTCCTCGCTCCCACTCTCCGGGAGCTCTGAGGTCCGACACGGCGACGGACCGACTCAATCCCCAAATCAAACACCAAGCCGAATTCCGGGCCACGGCCGGTCAAAACATGTGTTGGAAAACCGCCTTGCTGACAGTGTCTTGTTTCTCACAGTCGCGAGAGTCGCCTACCTCTCCAGCGATGTCATCGTCTCCGTCCAACCCACCATCGGCACCGATTCCGAATTCTCCTCCCACCTGACGCGATATGCCGGTCGCAAAGACCATGGCCTTGTTGCCCAGAGCGCCGATTCGGTCCCTGAAGTAAGCCAACCAGCTCCAGAGCCCCTCCTCTTACTCAATATGCTCGGTGCCAAAAATACCCCACTTTCATGACTGGTCGCCGTGCCTGCTTCGGCTCGTCGGCCCCTCCACCATCCCTGCAGTGGAGTTGTGAGGCATGACGCATGGGCATCGGAACCACGATGAGTGAGGGCGATGCGTTGCGACGGCAATTGGACGGCAATTGAGTGACGGGAAACCACCAAGAGCAAATCAGCTAACCGCCAACTCCCAGATCCTCCCAGTCCGACACAATGCCGACCCTCTGCTATCCGCTTTCACACCAATCCGAGCCGGCAAGCTCGTCTCCGTCACCACCACCTCCAGCATCCTCCTCCCCTCCGTCTCTCACCTCTATAAGCTGGCCAACTACCCCATAGTCCTCCACGTCTCTCTCCAGCCTCGCACATTCGCCGACTACTCCGTCATCACCGCCATTCGCAACTCAGGATGGACCTTCGTGCAATCCGAGACTCTCCAGGAGGCCCAGGACATGGCCGTGACTGCCCATGCCCTCGCCATCCGCACCGGCAAGGGTGTTGTCCACTTCTTCGCCCCCTCCACCTCCGCCAACGACAAGCCTATCGCCGTTGAGGACGCTTCCGTCATTCGCGAGGTTCTCGACATCGATAGTGTCCGTCGATTCCAGGCCGGCGCTGGCACCACTTCCGCCTCCGGCATTTACGCCGACGACGGCCACATCGCCGTCTCTTCGGACCATGAAGTTTCCGTTAACACCACTGCTGGAAAGGTCGACACTCTTGCTGCTCCGAGCTCTAGCGCCTCTAAGGCTCCTTCCGTCGAGCCCTCAGTCAAGTCCAGCCGCAACAGCGAGGCCAGCACTCCCCTCGCGCCCTCGTCGGCTGCCACCACCGTGGAGACCGCTCCTCCCCTGGTCAGCTCCGAGGATGTGTACAAGTGCGCTGCCCGCATTTGGGCTCAGATCAAGACTGCCGTCGGCCGATCATACAGCGCTTTCGAGTACTCCGGCCCCCCCAATGCCGAGAACTGTCTCTTCATCTTCGGCTCCGATGCTGGCACCTTTGCCGAGGCCATTGACAACGCTCGGACTGATGAGGTCTTCGCCAACACCGCCATCCTGACCCCTCGTCTCTACCGACCCTGGATTGGTTCCAAGCTTGTGGACGCCATCCCCAAGTCGATCAAGAGAATCGCCGTGCTCGAGCAGATCCACCGCAAGACCACCAAGTGGGGACCCCTCCTCATCGATGTGCTGACCTCCGTCCGAAGCGGCCCTGGCGGTGTCGAGACCATTGTCGGTCACCAGCTCGGTTACATTGCCCCCGAGACCGTCACTCAGGCTCTCCGTGGTGTTGTCCAGAACCTCACAGCCGAGAAGCCCATCCAGAACCTCGAGGTCGGCAAGAAGAGCGCTTACAAGGAGCCCACCGGCTACGACCTGGAGTCTCCCAAGCTGGAGACCGCCTACACCAAGATCCTCGACCAGCTGTTTGGCGACCGCACCTATATCGCCAATGCCATCAAGTCATCGACCACTGGCCTTTCCGCTACTGTTGCCGCTAGCCCCGAGTTCGGTTTCGGTTCTCTGTTGGCTCGCAAGGACCGCCGAAACCAGTTCGTCGCCGAGGTCAAGGAGGCTGCTACTAGCGGCAGCTTCGTCACTGATACCCCCAAGAGCTGGCTTGCCCGTTGGGCTCTCAACGCCAATGATGCCACCAAGTCGACTGAGATCGCCGACGATGTCATCTCCCGCCTCGAGATCGACGGTTCTGCCGTCGCCTCCAAGCTCCTGGGCGCCAAGGGCCTGTTCCGCAAGGAGTCACTTTGGCTGACTGGTTCCGATGCCTGGGCTTATGATCTGGGCAACTCCGGTGTCCACCACGTCCTTGCTTCTGGTGAGAATATTAACATGCTCATCATCGACTCGACCCCGTTCTCGGAGAAGGCTGGTGCCGACGCCAACCGAAGAAAGAAGGACATTGGTCTATACGCCATGAACTTCGGAAATGTCTACGTCGCCTCCACTGCCGTCTACAGCTCCTACACCCAGGTCCTGCAGGCTATGCTCGAGGCCGACAAGTTTGACGGCCCCTCGGTCGTCATGGCCTACCTTCCCTACTTCGGCGAGACCGACTCTCCCCTGACCGTTCTCCAGGAGACCAAGAAGGCTGTTGACGCTGGATACTGGCCTCTGTACCGCTGGAACCCCCAGAACGAGTTCAAGGGCGAGCCCAACTTCTCTCTCGACTCTGAGCTGATCAAGCAGGAGCTCAAGAAGTTCCTTGCCCGGGACAATCAGCTTACCCAGCTCATGAACAAGGAGCCCAAGTTTGCTGCCGCCGTGGCCCAGGACTTTGGTACCGAGGTGCGAGCCCATCAGAAGCGCAAGGCCAAGGATGCCTACAACCAGCTTTTGGAGGGTCTTCTTGGTGCTCCTCTTACCATCCTCTACGCCTCTGACAATGGCAATGGCGGCACCGTGGCGAAGCGACTCGCCAACCGGGGTCGTGCCCGTGGCCTGAAGACTTCTGTCATGGCCATGGAGGACTACCCTCTTGAGGACCTTCCCACTGAGGAGAACATCGTTTTCATCTCCTCGACTGCCGGTCAGGGTGAGTTCCCCCAGAACGGTCTGCCCTTCTGGGATGCCCTCAAGGACAACACCGACCTCGACTTGGCTTCCGTCAACTACTCCGTCTTCGGTCTTGGTGACAGCCACTACTGGCCCCGCAAGGAGGACAAGATCTACTACAACAAGCCCGCCAAGGATCTTGAACGCGTCTTGACCAACCTCGGTGCCAAGCATCTGGCTGAAATCGGTCTCGGTGATGACCAGGATCCCGATGGTTTCCAGACCGGTTACTCCGACTGGGAGCCCAAGATCTGGCAGGCTCTTGGCGTCGACAATGTCGATGGCCTTCCTGATGAGCCCCCACCCATCACCAACGAGGATATTAAGGCCGCGTCTAACTTCCTCCGTGGTACCATTTTGGAGGGTCTGAGGGATACCTCCACCGGCGCTATCTCCGCATCTGACCAGCAGCTCACCAAGTTCCACGGTACATACATGCAGGATGATCGCGATGTCCGAGATGAGCGCAAGGCCCAGGGTCTTGAGCCTGCCTACTCCTTCATGATTCGATGCCGACTGCCTGGTGGTGTTTCCACCCCCAAGCAGTGGGTTCAGATGGATGACATCGCCAACGAGCTCGGCAACGAGACCATGAAGCTCACCACCCGACAGACTTTCCAGTTCCACGGTGTTATCAAGAGCAAGCTCAAGCCTGCTATGCAGGCCATCAACCGATCTCTCATGGACACCCTCGCCGCCTGCGGTGATGTGAACCGAAATGTCATGTGCAGCTCTCTCCCCACCCAGTCTAAGTACCACCGACAGGTCTACGCCAAGTCGATTCACATCAGCGAGCACTTGCTTCCCTCCACCAATGCTTACCATGAGATTTGGTTGACCGACGACGACGACAAGAAGGTTCAGGTTGCTGGTGAAGCCACACAGGACTTTGAGCCTCTCTACGGTCCCACTTACCTGCCCCGAAAGTTCAAGATCACCATTGCCATCCCCCCGCATAACGACACCGACGTGTACGCTCACGACATTGGTCTGATTGCCATCAAGGGTGAGGACGACAACCTGGCTGGTTTCAACGTCCTTGCTGGTGGTGGTATGGGTACCACTCATAACAACAAGAAGACGTACCCCCAGACTGGACGCATGTTCGGTTTCGTCAAGGTGGAGGATATCCACCTGGTTTGTGAGAAGATCATGCTCGTCCAGCGTGACAACGGTGACCGAAAGAACCGCAAGCACGCTCGTCTCAAGTACACCATTGATGACATGACCGTTCCCGTCTTCCGTGCCAGAGTCGAGGAGCTTTGGGGCAAGAAGTTTGAGCAGGAGCGGCCATTCGAGTTCAAGAGCAACGTCGACGTCTTTGGCTGGCAGAAGGATGAGACGGGTCTCAACCACTTCACCCTCTTCATTGAGAACGGTCGTATCGAGGATACTCCCGAGTTCCAGATGAAGACTGGTCTGCGTGAGATCGCCAAGGCCCACAAGGGTGAGTTCCGTCTCACTGGTAACCAGCATCTCATCTTGAGCAACGTTGCCGATGAGGACCTACCCGCTATGAAGGAGATGATGAAGAAGTACAAGCTCGACAACATCCATTTCTCGGGTCTCCGTCTTAGCTCATCGGCCTGTGTCGCTTTCCCCACTTGCGGTCTCGCCATGGCCGAGTCCGAGCGATACCTGCCCGTGCTCATCACCAAGCTCGAGTCATGCCTCGAGGAGAACGGTCTGCGCCAAGACTCGATTGTCATGCGAATGACTGGTTGCCCTAACGGTTGCGCTCGTCCCTGGTTGGCAGAGGTGGCCTTCGTTGGCAAGGCATTTGGCGCATACAACATGTACCTGGGTGGTGGTTACCACGGCCAGCGCCTTAACAAGCTGTTCCGCCAGAGCATCAAGGAGGACGAGATTCTCGCCCTCATGAAGCCTCTGCTGAAGCGGTACGCCCTGGAGCGCGAGGATGGTGAGCGCTTTGGCGACTTCTGCATCCGGTCTGGCATCATCACTGCCACCACCGATGGCCAGAACTTCCACGACAACGTAAGTCCTTGATTTATCTGATCTTCGTTTGCGTCCATGTGCTAACTCCACTGTAGATCCCTGATGACGAGGAAGACGAGGAATAAATGATGACGACGATTGGATGAGTTGGATAAATAGAACCAAAATGAAGGATGGATAACTGGGCGTCTTGTTATGAGATTGGCATCTTTGTGCATATTTTTTGTGGTTTACTTGGCCAGGCGCACTGGTTGGAACGCATTCATTCCCCATGTAGGAATATCTATCATGAAGAAGTCTTTTTACATACGGTACATTTTGATCATGACGTTGTGTCTCTGTGAGCGTTTGGTTCATTTATTTGGTGACTCCGTATTGCACGCGTGTTGCTGTGCAAAGAACTTCGTCAAAGCCTACGTTTGAAAAAGCAAGCGACAGATTAAGTAATATATCAGGGGTATAAGCAACCATGTATTTGTAAGGCCTGGTTCCGAACCCCTTCTCAAACAAGAAGTGCTAAACCTGTATGCCGATTTCTCATGACAGCACTGAACATTTCCAATTATCAAATCCCGTACATCATCTCATACACAAGCAAGCGTATCCGTGTTTTCGTTCCAACCACATGAATCTAAAGCCAGACCCCTTGAACCCCATGCTAATGATCATTCGGTATATACCCAACGCCCGCAAAATCCGAAATAGACAAACATCAAGTGACGAGGCAAAAACTCAACTCTTCAGTGTGGTGCCCACGCTGCTCATCTTCTCGCTGACGCGATCGCTCACACTACCCCACCACCTGGGTGCCTTGAGGGTCAAGCGGACTCGTCCCTCTACAATCATGTTGATGACGTTGAGGATTGCGAATGTGGTGGAGCCGATAGCGCGGAAGACGGCGAGCGCGGCGACACTCCAGAGGAGGAATTTCAAGTACATGTTGTCGCCAATGCCCTTGCTGCTGTAAATCTCGGAGACGGCCATGCCGAGGATGCCGTTGCTGATCATCCAACACAACACCATGTAGGTACGGACGCTCTTGTAGTAGTCTTCTTGCATCTGAGCCTCGCTGATGCCGGGTTCAACAACCTCGAGACGGTCACGGAGGTTCCGCAGCGCTTCGTCATAGCCGCTATCAATGTCAAGCTGCTCACTTGGCATGTCCAGTTCGACTGTCTGACCCTTGCCCACGGCACCACCCAGGTCAGTCTTCATGACGTTGTCACCCTTGGTACCCCAGGTAACATCGTGGGTGTTGCAGAAGGCGTAGACCTGGAGGGTACAGATGTAGCTGGGCAAGAGCATGAAGTACTGCCCAGCAGATGTGATCATGTGCCATGGGTCGAGGTACATTATCGACATGATGAAATACATTCCGATAGTTGACATGATAGAAACGATGAGGTTTGTAAAAACATTGTTACCCATCGATATATCTCCGTCGTCGGATGTTAGTTGTCGGACGATAATGTAGATGGTTGCAAAGGTCGTGTACACCATGATAATACTGTAGATGACCATGCTTATCAGATACAGCTTTTTGGCACCCTGTGGGCGATTACCAAGCGATAAGATAAACTGTGTCGCTATTAGAAGCACACATGAGTAACGCAGGATGTGAAAGATGACGGTTCCGATGTTGTGTCCGAACGGATCGATCTTTTTATCGGTCAAACCGCCAGCAACAAAGTAGAAAGTCAGGTAGAAGTTGGCCAGGGAGAAATAGGTAAACATGAGCTGGATGAACTGGTAGACGAATTCGATGTGCAGCAAAACTTTGCGGAATATCGTATGGTCCGTCTGCCAGATTTGCTTGAAGTGGACAAGGGAGTAGACGGCGGCGAAGAAGGCACCGTTGAGCCATCGTCGTCGTTGCGAGATGAATTCAGGAACAGTATCTAGCAAGATGTTAATACATTGAGCTGAGGGGTGTATCGGACAGGGTTTCAACTTACCAGGCACATCAGTCTCACCAGTACATCCCTTGACGTATTTCAAGACCCATCTCTCACTTCGTTTAGCGACCAATTCCCAACAGAGGATACGATCTTCAGCAAGGTACATGTTGGCTGTGAAGACATCGGCGTGTTGTCCGTGGAGCGTCTCGCCCTTGAAATACTGGCTCAGCGGCCCGTGTCCCGTCTCGTCGTTTTGCAGTGCGTGGAATCGATATGCACTCAGAGCACCGGGAAGCACGGTGATGTAGCCGAAGACAGATTCGAGGGGCTTGTCGAGAATATTGGACATTTTGTACTCAAAGTTCTGGGACGCGACTAGGGGGTTAAGGAGGTTGACACCCCATTTACCCTTCATGGCTTTGATCTCTCCACAGGCGCCCGCGACGTTCGAGTCAGTGTCAAAGGCCTTCCACAAGTGATAGAGAGAGTTGCCACCGGGACGTGTTCCCACATCCAGTAGGATGCACACGTTGGGGTTGAGAGCCTTGCCAAAGGCATTGAAGAACCATCGGTGTGAGTTCAGCTTTCGCTGGTTCTTTTCCTTTAAGCAGAAAATCATCTGGCAAGGAACAATGCCCTTCTCAGCTCCCTTGAACTTGAGGTCCGCGTCAAGTGAGACCTGGGTCGTGTACTCGTAGACGTGGGCCTGCACGGCACGGTTGTTGACGTAGTTCTTGGCAATACCGTCCTGGTAGACACCCATTGCTGCGAGGGCGTCCAGCGTGCGAGGATGGATCTTTTCTCGGCCATCAGAGACGATGCAAACAACGATCTTCTGCCATCCAGTCTCGCCCCAGGTTCGAGAACGGGTGCGGGAGCAGAAATGGGATATGTTTTTCATGACAGCGTGCATGGTGCGGGTAAAACCAATCTCGTCCTCGTTGTACATGGTAACGCAGATGAACAGCTCAGTCTCGCGGGTGGTACGACCAATTGACTGACGCAGCTTGTATCCTTTGTCAACAAAATCATCGGGATCGCAGGTCACAGCCGTGTATCTCATGTGGGTGAACTCGATCTCGTTGCGCCGGGGCAAGAAACTGTAGAGAATCGTGGGGATTTTGCACTCCAGCACGAGCTCACCGTTGATGAGCTGAACCTCCTTTTTAGACATTTGGGGCGCGCGAACACCTCGTCGTTCCTGGGCTCCATCGGGAGCCGGTCCATAGAGCTCAGGTTCCGTCTTGTCGTCATAGAATTCGGGCTCCTGACTCAGGGTCTCCTGAGAATCAACCGAATGGTATGAGCTGCGGTCTGGTAACGGTCGTGCTTCGCTAAGGTCAGACTCGGGGCCAAAGACATCGTCGTCGTCGAGGTCAGTAAGAGGAATAGAAACTGTTGCATCGTCTGCGAAAGCATATGAGTTGCGATTTGTGTTTGAGAAGAGTGGTGCAGGAGGCAGCGGCCGCCGAGGACTTCCACCATATCTGGATGATGGAGTTCCCGGTCGGGGACTACCATCGATGTCGGCGGGCTCATACGTGCCGTTGGTTGGAGGTGGCCTGGGAAGGTCGGATCTTGAGAGGCCGGATCCTGAGAGGTCAGACCCTGAGATGCCGGATCCTGAGANGNCGGNTCNTGNGANNNCGGATCNTGNGAGNCCGGATCCTGAGAGGTCNGATCTTGTGAGGCCNGATCCTGAGAGGTCGGACCTGGTGAAGTCGGACCTAGTGAAATCGGACAACCGCGATGTAGGCGTCCATGGTCGTTTAGGGGAGCCGGATCGGCCAGCAAAGGGGACGTATGTCGAGTTAGGAGGTCCCATTCGAGGAATATCGTCGCGTATCGAGCCAGTTCTCGAGGGCGAGGAGCGGACACTAGACTGGTAGTCCAGATTTCGTCTGGGTGTACGGATTCTGACGCGTTTTTGTGAGCTGATGGGGTTCTCTGGTGTCACTGGGTACGGTGGCTCCGGTGACAATGGGTACTTGGGAGGCACGGGAGGGTAGTAGTTCAACCCATGATGAGGGCTGTACTCCTTGCGCTGGTCGCTCGCACCCAGCGGAATCGGTGGAAGATCCCGGGGCATATCTGCGAATGCGACTTCGCTGGCTGATTTCTGGTCTTGAATCTGCAACTTTGCAGGCTGAGTACCGGAAAGGCACTTGCCGGGTAGTATGGATGGAGGGTTGGTGATTGAAAGGGTGGTGTCTGGTGGAAGGGCTGGCAGAACTGCTACTTCCTTGCCGTGCCTCTTCTCCAAGCTGTCGATGTGGTCTGCCTTGGAGGCGGTCGCAGCGTTTGCTTGAGCGCCAGTATTTGGGGGCGCTTTTGAAGATGGACACACAGGAGAGGCAGGTGGAGGAATCAAGATTGGTGGTTTGAGAGGGGAAGAGGAGGGAAGCGGAGGAGAGAACGAAGCTGGGGATGGGAATGGAGTCGCTACATACGTATAAGCATCGTAAGGCTCTTCGACCGACGTCAACAGTCTCATGGCGGCGGCATTCTGGCCGGTGGGTGTGTGATGGAGCTCGTCTTCGTCGTACGGCGGGAGGCTGTAGTCCGGCGGCCGCAAGGGCGTGTGCTGCCCGGCCATGGTGGTTGACTCGGATGTTGGAATGCGGTCGCGGGTAGAGGCAACGAACAGGAGATTGGCGATGCGATGTTGCGATGCGAACGGGGGGTGTTTGGGACCACCAGTGACGGTGTCGCAGAGGGAGAAGAATGGCCGGCAAGCCACCTGTGGACGCGAATTGGTGTGATGGCGTTGAGAGTCGCGAGGTCTCTCGGAGAGGGATTCTCTAGAATTGGCTGTTTGGGTTGTTGGCTGGTGACGGTCTAAAGAATCAAGTCTGGAGTCGCCAAACTGCGGTAAGGTCAACCAAATACCTGGAGTGGTCGGCGCTTTCCAAAACGGCGCTGCCAGCGGGGGGGAGGTAGCTCCTCTCCCGGGGAGGAGCTTGGAGCAACCAAACAAAGAGATTACGTATGGCGGTTGACCTGGCAACAACCGCTTTAGGCGAGTCGACGGTCTCACAGCCTCGCATTGACTCCATCGGGTGTCGAGGTTTGTTTCGAGAACTGGGATTAAAGGTGCCACACTGTCTTGATTGAACCAATGTGACTGGCTGGCTTTTGGCTTTCGGCGTCGGAGGGAATGATGCATCCGTTCGTCTGGGATCTTCAGCGTCGTCCGACACATCCGTGTGTAAGACTTTGGTGGGGAGCGGTGTCTGTGCCACCGTGCCAACGGTAATTATCTGCCTACCCTAAAGCAAAGCATTGTGAGAGTGCTTTCTTCTACAGGCCAAAAAGGACTATGTTATCTATCCTTGGGTACTGACTACTCTCTTCTGTCGTGGCACTTGGGCATTCAAAGAGGTAGGAGAGCATATTGCATATTTCCCACACGTGTTGCTAAGAGCCTACCTATGCGAGCTACGTGGGCGCACTACTTTTGGATTACCTGCGGAGCAAGAGGCGGTCTAAGTCGCATGGGGATCTAGAACGGACTACAGCTTATTAGGTACAACCTACATTGGCCTAGGGATTCAGTTGGTGCTTGCCTGATTTCAGGCTGCTAATACCTCGCATGTACAATAATAAATCTCCGGTCAGGGCTGAGTTGGCAACGCTTATGACAGGGGGTCGTGTGAATGGCGCACCAGTCGGGCGCCACTACGTCCAAAAGGACGACGTTCAGTAGTCGCTCGCTCAGCCACGATGCGGCCCCAGTTAGGCGGAATCAACACCGCCAGCTGATGCATTGGTGCCCTCTGTGATGATAATACTGAGGATTCAAAAGACCGACTTTATTCATCATGGTCAGATCTTAAACTGACCGTCTGATGGCCATCTACGCCTGTAACCCACTTATCTCATCGACTCAACCCTAGCGAAGCCATGACAACCAAGGCTGCACCGGGCCCCTGCCGCACCTGTGCCACAGGCCACAGCTACCACGAGCGCTTTCGCATGTCAGTTGCGGCCACCACTAATCCCGAAGATGGATATTCCTACTGCTCACGCCATCAATGTACCCTCATTGACTGCCCCAGGCCCCGGGATGGCCTTTCATGGTGGTGCAATGACCACAAGTTGGCGACTCAGGCTCGGGCTAAAGATGCATCCAGTGGGACACCCAGCGTGCCTCCCGACCGTAGGGAGTGGGCGTGCCAAGCCTGTACCGCCTATGTGAAAGATCTGGACATCCTCTACTCCAGGAACGGCCTGGTCTTTTGCTCACAGCATCGATGCAGCTTTTCTGGTTGCGCCGAGCCCCGACATGGCCTCAATTTGTGGTGTCAAGAACACACCAACACCAAGTTTCGAGAGGCTGCTGAAGTTGCAGCTAGTCTAGCTCCTCACAAGCCCTCGACATATAGGCAACAGAAATGCCAAGTCTGCGGCATCTACTTCACGGATGCAGCCAACACCGCCCTAGACGGACTGGTTTGTTGCTCACGGCACCGGTGTACCCACCCAGGCTGTCACAAACCCAGGGAAGCAAATGCAACCGCGTCTAGTTTCGGACGGTTCAAACCCTTCGCGAGTGATAGGCGCATCTATCTTTGGACCTGCGCTGAGCACAACTCGTCCAATGTACCGCTGTCCGAAGCAACGCAGTCTGAGTTCCGGCGCTGTGATACCTGTGGTGTCTCTATTAAAGACGGCGGAGTGTGTTACTGCACACGACACCGATGCACCCACCTCGGGTGCCCTAGGCGTCGGGTAGAAGACGCTCGTGAAACCACTTGGTTCTGTAGCGAGGGCCATTTCACTTCCCCAGCGTTGCCATCGCAGCCAGGGACCCGGACAGCGACACCTCCAACAAAGACAATAAAGCCACCAAAACCACCAAAGTCGGCGAAACCTGATCTCCCCCGTCAACCGTCCTGCCAAGCGTGTGAAGCTGGAGACCTAGATCATTCTTCCCGGTCCGCTAGCTTGTGCAGTCGGCATTGTTGTACATGGTCTGAGTGCAGTTTGCCTCGAGTTGATACCTGGCATTGCTCCACGCATCTAGAATGGGCCCAAATCGGCATTTTTCCCAAGACCACTCCTGTTGCCCCTGCTCCTCCCGTTGCCCCTGCTCTTCCAGTAAAGCAGAGGCATTCTCGTGTGAGATCATTGCTCAACTGGAAATCCCTCTTGAAACCCCGCAAAGATAACTATACAGACTCACAAGGCTCGGATGAATCCCCGCCATATTCTCAAATAGAGACGAAGGAGCCCCTAATCGAAACTCCCCCCAGATATTCGATAGTCATCAAAGAAGATACAACCCCTCCACCAGAAAAGGAATATCACGAAGTGGGCTGGCATCAGTGCCATGCTCCCGCTTGCCAGGACAGCGTTCTCAGCGAAGAGGTCTGGGTCTGCCAGAAACATCTAGAACAAGGTTATCATGACCCTGATGATCCTCCTGGCTTCATGGACTGCCCTGCTTGATGTGGCTGACCACCCAGAGTGGCCTGAAGGTTTACTATTTGTGGATCTGATGTGGTTGGGTCCCCGTCAATAGAGAAAGAGCAGTAACGTTACCGATCGAATTGCAACCTGCCTGGAGACACCCTAATGCACATCCTTCCTTAGAAAAAAGATTTGCTGAACTCCCTTCGAGGCCGACACCGGCGACATGGAGCCGCCGCACTGCCGGTCGCGTGAGGTCGTCGTGAGAACCTCGTTGGCAGCCGCCACTCAGCCTGCTCGCCACCTCAACGCAGCTCCTTCTCATTCGCTTTGTGCATGGCCACTCGCAGAGCATCGAGGTCGTGATGGTTCCCAGTATCTCGTTTCAAGAAGGAGCTAGCCAAGGCCAACTGGTAATGGAAAGAAACCACATGTCTTCGTCCCGGCGCTAAACACAACCTTCGCAACCTCTCTGGCACCTCCAGCACGAGACAAAAGATCTCCACCACGACATTAAGTTTGCTACATTTAGTTTCTCACAACCAGACTTTGAGAGTGTTTGTCCTCGCATTGGGAGGGATATAAACCAACGCTCCTCCGCAAACCTATGGATCCAGGCCATCCCCCCACGTCATCAATTCGAACAGCACTTCTTCACAGCCTTTTGCGCTATTTGCACCGCTCTTTGCAACATCGCGGCCGAATCGAAAGCAAATATGGAGTCACTGGTTCATACCTCGTGTCCAGAGGGCGTCAGTGAAAGGACTCCTGGAACTAAAGCGACTTCTGCGTTGTTACAGAACCCCCTCGGACACATGAACCATGCCGAAATAATTACTGACGCTGAAGCATTTGCTGTGGAGAAAGGGTTAGGATGTCATCGTGATGTCTTTCGCAAGGGGGCACTCCTGGCCAAAGTCCACAACTCTCCCCATGGATTCGAGACTCTGGATGAGCTTTCGGAGTGCGATAAAGAGATTCTCCGCTACGAGAATAGACACCGCTGGCGCTCTTCACCTTGGATGCTCTACTTCCTCTGCGCTTTGTGCGCTGGATGTGCCATTGTGCAAGGTATGGACCAGGCCGTCACCAACGGTGCCCAGGTATGACAACGATACCCATATCCTTCAAGGAAGGATGCCATACTGACCTGACATTGGTATAGGCCTTTTATTTTGAAGAATTTAATATAAGTGAAGACGCGAGACTGTTACGGGGCTTTATCAATGGAGCCCCGTATGCCTCTGCCGCTCTGGTCGGGTGCTGGCTGAACGCTCCACTGAACCGGCTCTGGGGCCGCCGTGGCGCTATTGCCATTTCCTGCATCCTCGCTTTCGCAACTAATATCTGGCAGTCGGTTTCTCCGAGTTGGCTTTCGTTGCTCGTCGCTCGCCTCTTCCTTGGCTTGGCCGTTGGCGCCAAATCGAGTACCACGCCCGTCTATGCTGCTGAGTGTGCCCCCAAGAACATACGCGGCGCCCTCACCATGATGTGGCAAATGTGGACAGCTTTTGGCATCATGCTGGGATTTGTCTCCTCCATCGCCTTCCAGGAGACAAAAATTCTTGGAGAAGACACTCAGTGGCGCTGGATGATCGGGTCAACGGCACTCCCACCGTTGATCGTCAGCCTCCTCGTCTACCTACTGCCAGAGAGCCCTCGTTGGTACATGGACAAGGGAAACTTCCCAAAAGCTTTCGTATCCCTGAAAAAACTCCGTAGCAGTGAGTTGCAGGCGGCCCGGGATATGTATCTCGCATGGAAGTTCCTTCAAGTCGAGGAGCAGACTACAAGGGGCGGTGACATCCTCAACACCCTCAAAGAATTCTTCACTGTCCGAAGAAACTGGAGAGCTGCCCAGTCTTCTTGGTTCTGCATGTTCATGCAACAATTTTGTGGTGGTGAGTATCCTGTCGAACTCCTTGTGACACCAAATAGAGGCTGACACACCCCATAGTGAACGTTATTGCATATTACAGTACTCAGATTTTCAAGGACGCCGGGTACGACAATTCCCAAGCGTTGCTCGCCTCGTTTGGTGGAGGTGCAATCAACTGGATCTTTGCTCTGCCAGCGATTTGGACGATTGACACATTCGGCCGTCGAAATCTCTTGCTGTTGACACTCCCCATGATGAGCATATGCTTATTCTGGACTGGACTGAATTTCCGCCTCGAGGAGGGTAGTATCATTCGCACCAGCATGTTGGCAACCAGTGTTTACATTTTCTACGCCGTTTACTCACCGGGAATGGGCCCAGTTCCTTTCACCTACAGCGCAGAGGCGTTCCCGTTGCATATACGATCCTTGGGGATGGCTTCAGCCACATCCATTACGTGGGCTTTCAATTTCCTGCTGAGCTTCTCATGGCCACAAATGGACGATTCGTTTGGAGAGGGCAACGCCTTCTTTTGGTACGCGGCATGGAATCTGGTGGGTTGGGTTTTCGCCTACTTTCTCCTGCCGGAGACGAAAGCCCTCACCCTTGAGGAATTGGATCTTGTCTTTAGCGTCCGAAACCGTGACCACGCGCGATACTATGCTCTGCGGTTGATTTGGTACTCACAGAAGATTATGGGGTGGATGACTGGGCAGCACGTTCACCCGATGCCCCCCCTGTACAAGTTGGAAACGGAATCCTCGGAGATGGTGACGGGCCCAAAGGGCAACAATGAGGTTTGAATGTTGCGGCCTGATTCACAGGGACAGGGGTAATGACTGGGGTGGTGATGGTGATGGTGATGGTGATGAATGACGATGGACATGGGTGTAGGGGTCGAATGTGCGCCGGAACTTGGTTGATGGGGCCGTGGAATACCAGTATTCTTTCTAACGTGCCCTTGCCAACGCCGAGGCACAATTAGTGGGAGTTGGGGTAACGGTTATTAGACTTTGCTGCTCTTAGTGCTAGTGCTAGTGTCCAGTTTTCAGTTACATTTTTATTCATCACGGTTCTACCCCATAATCGAGACAGTATCTTGAATTGAGTTGCTCCCTGCGTCCGGGACTCGGGGAGGCGGAAAGGTGAGGTCTACGAGCCCCTCTACAACCCCTCTACGCACCCTTCTGTGAAGAGGATGGTGCAACTTGTCTTGTGCAGCCGAGGTTTCATGAGACAATTGTGCTTTTAACTCGGGCTATGCAGAGGCAATATGGACACTAAGATGTGCTCTAGCTGAAGCACTGGTCCGATTGGGAAGTTTGTGCATGCATTACGTCGCGTTGACATACCAATTTGTGACATGCTTGCGAGCCACTTGCATAAGGTAGGCTGTCAAGGTTTGTCCAGGTTGGTTGTCCAGGTTGGTTGGGACCTGGAGATGAGCCGAGGCAACTTTGTTGGAGCCGTTTTGGCATGGGATAGGGTTGAAGCTGACAACAGCCCTGTAGCCTACGGGAGGGGAGATTTGGCTTGTACCCGGGGGGGTTGGCTCCGGATGGTTGGCCGGCTTGAATGGTGGTTGGCTCGTTGAATCGACTGAGTTTGGAGCGAGGTCGACGGTAACTAGGTGAAGGTGTTCTATGTAGGCGGGTGCGTGGCGTCTGTCCTGCATTGGCGGAATTTGCAATTATACGACGCACCGTACTCGTCCATACCACGTGCATGATCGGCGCTGTCACAACACATTACGACCGTCCTTCCGGGATCGCATTTCGATAGTGCAAAAGCCACACCTACACCAGGCTGAAATGGATGGTCACAGCGGCACCTCGTCCTCCGGATCGTCCATCGCAGGATCCGTGAAGCAAGGGTTCGGCCCCGCACACGTGCTAGATCCGCAGCCCGACTACGAGCACACGCACACGGCAGTGATGCTGCATGGCCGGGGAAGCGGGGCGGAGGAGTTTGCGGAGGAGTTGATGGCGTCGTCGCTCTCGGACGGCCGAAGCCTGCGCGAGGCGCTGCCGGGCTGGCGATGGGTGTTTCCGTCGTCGCGGGACCTTTGGAGCGCGACGTTCCACGAGCACATGCCGGCGTGGTTCGACGCCCACTCGCTGACGGACCCTGCGGCACGGCAGGACCTGCAGACGGCGGGCATCGAGGAGTCGGTCAGCTATGTGCGGCGCGTGCTGGAGGAGCAGAGGCGGGATGTGGGTGGTCGGGCTGAGAGGCTGGTCCTGGGGGGCATCAGCCAAGGGGGAGCTGTCGGCATCTGGGCGCTACTATGCGAGGGCGATCTGGGGAGAGGCCCAGGTGGCTTTGTGGGCAGCAGTACCTGGGTCCCGTTCGGGGATAACCTGGAGCGCATCTTGCCGTCGTCTGCGTCAGCGGCGCCGTCGATATCCCCAGGACGAGGTGTTGAAGAGTCTCTGGAGTCAGGCGCTGGTGCCGCCTCTCACACCCTCACGCAGCCAGACGCCACAGCCTACGACCCCTTTGTCCGCGGAATGATTTCCTCGGGCCATGGGACACGGAGAGCTTCCTCTTCTGGAATTCATGTGCTTCTCGGCCATGGACTGGACGATGCGTACGTGGACGTTGAGCTGGGACGGCAAGCAGCGCGGGTGCTATCGCGGGCAGGACACGGTGTTGACTGGCGGGAGTACACTGGCGCGGAACAGGAGGGCCACTGGTTCCAGGTTCCTAATCAGATGGATCATGTCTACGAATTTCTCCGTGGGTTTGAGGCGCGGTGAATGTCGCATGTTCGTCTCGTCTGGTCCCGTTTCAAGTCAGGTCAAGACAAGCAGTTGACATGGCACTTTGGCTTCCGTGTTAGAGCGAGCGCCCGTCGTTGCGGCAGAAGCAACGGCGCATGGCCGGCGTTGGGACGGCGTTGGGACGAACCAACGTCGTGGTACATTTTGTACTAGGGAGATAGATGGTGGTGCGGGTACAACCGCTGTCATATCAGCCACTCGTTGATTATCACCGTTGTTGGCTTCACATAATGTAACTTGTGCGGTCATGCCTAGCTCGCAGGGCTCGCAGCGATGGCCTGAGGGCTGCGTGTGAGGCCCGCCAAATCCGGTGGAGGTGCTCACTGGGGAGCGGCTTGATCGAGCGAGATACATCGATCTGACTGTGCTCAGCAAGGGGAACACGGCGAGCCAGGATGGAATGATGCACGAGAGATCGGTCCTTGCTGCTCGACTCCCTGCCCACAGGGGGCCCAAGCACATCTGTACGGTGCGGTGGAAATACACGCCCAAAGGGGCCATGCAGCCAGGATTCTCCTACGTAAGGGCCGAACCAGGGGACCGTCGCTAGACGGGGAGCCGGCCCTGGAGGGCAGCGGAAAGAAAAAAGAGGGAGGAAAAGCAAAAACCTAAAAAATCTGGGGGATTCGTCTAAGGAGCGAGATCCATCCCTGGCAACGTGTTTCCCCTGCCCGAGAGTCGGAGATGCGAGGTGGATGTTGTGGATGTAGTGGATGTAGATGTGGATGATGAGAGCATGTAGATGTTTACTGGCGATTATCAATCTCAACCCACAACCCACCGAGGCAAGAGCCCGTGATCAATTAATTATGGGCGCTGAACCCCATCGAAGATTTGAGGCTTCCATTTGGTTGCGGGACCTTGCACCTTCCTGTCCCGGGGACTCTGTGTAACAGGAAGGGAAAGGCAACCAACGCCTGAGGGAGTAATAGACGAGTAACTGGACTGGGCGTCTATCCTTAGAGTAGCGAGACACACTTTAACATCGTTTCCACAAAACACCAAGCCCAAGTGACATCGCTTTGATCTACAAAAACCATGGCCGCCTGACACAGTCCCTCAATGATCCACCGGCCGTCGTTACCGTCGTCGTCATCGTCAAGGTATCAGCCGTTCGCAACAGCGTGGGAAACGCCCGAATCCGCTCCGCTGGGTCCCTCCCAAAACGCGCAACGGAAACCCTGGATAGCGTCCATGTTAAATGTGCCTAAAATGCTACCGTTTCCTCGCTATGGCCTCGACGTCGACGCAGGCTCTGGTGATCATGCCCACAGCGCACCCTGCAACCAGGCCATGCCCAGAGCAGAGCCACGAGGGCCCCGGTACAGACCCGGGCGAATCAAGGGCTGCTCCAAGGAACCACCCCTGGCGGCGTTCCGCTTCTCCCCCCCGGGACCTGGGGCGTTCCTGACAGCGATGCAGGTCGTACGGTGGCGTACGCAAGCGGCTTGACTGCAGTGTGCTCGAGGCCTACGCGAGGGGGTCGCGTGCGGAAGCGGTGCGTTCTTTGGAGGCTGACAGCCCGGATTATACGGAGCAGCAGGGAGCATGATGCATCGCTCAGGGAGCTTGGCACAGCCGGACCGTTGTTGTCTGAGAACTATCGACTAAGTAATTACACGCAGTAGCCGGTCAGTACTGTATTCAGCCAAAATTCCCCGAAGCAACAACGGGAGCCGGAACTCAGGGTATCCTGGAGTCCGGCCGTCTCCGTCATCGTCCACGATGGGCGGGCTGGCAAAGTCAGGCAGGTACAGTGAAAGACGAGACAAGCCAAGGCGATAGCAGAATACCATTGCCATTCTCGGTGGCTATGGAGTTTCGCGGCCAGCCGCCTCGCGCCGCGGCGCCGTCGAGGCAGCCATGCTTTTCTCGGGCCTTTTGCTCGTCGGCGTCGAAACTGCCGCGATCTGACACCCACAGAGTCTCGTCTTTTTTCGCCTCGTCCCATCAAGCCCCCGACTGGCTTAGGCTTGGGGGCTCGTCTGGCCTGCATGCCCCCTGCTAACCCTGCTAACCCCTCTGCTTGGATCGCCGTCGAACATCGCCATCGCCAAAAGACTGGGACCCCGCCCCTCACTCGTCGCCCACAGTCGTCCACAGTTGCCCCGGCCCAAACCCTCTTCGGCCACGCCCCGAGCTGTCCGCCCGGCCCCATGGCCCCGAGGCGGCAATCCACTGCATCCTTCAGTCTATTGCCCCGATGCACCGCGACGCCTCCCGGTGCTAGTCGTCCCCGGGGCTGACAGGGGGCCCACTTCAACCGCTCAGGGCCTCCTTCTAGCGGTGCTTCTCACGTCCATCATCGTCGCCTAGTAAGTCCCACTATCATGCGACATGGAAGTCGAGGTGCAGTTCCCACCACCACCCGCCCTTGTGGCGCACGTCGACACCCCATCGACTGAGGCCTTTGTGTGTCTTGACTCGCTACTCGTATTAGTGTAGTGGTGTAGTGTGCGTGGAGCCGTGGAGACCTGGAGAAGGCCCCGGGAGACCGACACGGTTGGTTGTTAGTTATAATGAAGCTCCCGCGTCGTCGCCCCCGTCGTGGCTGGTGGCTGCCCTCTTTTGCCATGGTCGTCCTCAAGACCTCGAGACAATACTGACAACTGCGTCAATATGCGCAATCCACCTGCCTCTGTCATCGCTTCCTGGCCAACCGCCGACTATGTCAACCCCGTTAGTCGAGGGCCCGCCCTCCTCATTGTCGAGTTGACCATTGGATCAATCGCCATCCTCACCCTAGTGGCCCGCCTCTATGTTCGCATTGTCAAGGTCAACAAGAGCGGCCTTGATGACTGGTTAATGTTGGCTGCTATGGTAAGCCGCCTTTTCCCCTGCCTCGGTTCCGCGTTGTTGGATGTGCCAGGCCACATACAGTGGTTGTTTCTCATAACTAACAGTGCTGGTTGTCTTTTTTTTTTGCAGATATTCGGTATTGGTGTCACAGTTTGTGTTATCCTCTCAGCCCAACTCTACGGCTGGAATATCCATGTATGGGATCTTCAGAGCGAACAGGCCGTCAAGGGACGACAGGTGTCCATTGCTGCCCAGACACTTTTCCTCTTTTCCTCGGGGCTTGCAAAGAACTCCATCCTAGTTTCATACCTACGCATTGCCCCCAAGGGTTCGTGGCTCCGTCGCACAACATACGCCTCCATCTTCCTGGTCACCTCACTTATCTTCATCTTCCTCATTGTCCTCTGGACGCAATGCAAGTAGGTTAACCCTCGATTTACAGCTTCTGCCTACGGACCCAAGGACTGACACATAATTATTTAGTCCCATGAAGTCGTACTGGACTTTGACTGGCCATGAGGATTGCGCCGCAGAAGGCCCGCCAGTGTTGTAAGTTTTTGCGCAACCCATCCCGAGTCCTCCCGTGCTGACGTTGTATTAGGGGCCAAGCCATCACTACTGTCGCCACCGATTTGCTCGTCTGCGCCTTGCCCCTGCCGACGCTCCTCAAACTGAAGCTCCCGATCTCCCAGCGAATTGCGCTTGTTGTCCTATTCTCGCTCGGCATCGTCGTCGTCTTCGCTGCCTCCATGCGGGCCTACTGGTCCCACTACGTAACCGAAGAGACCTACGACGTTACTTGGGAGGGATTCTACCTCTGGATTTGGACCGCTGTCGAAGCGAACCTGGGAGTTATTTGCGGTAGTATACCGGCGCTGAGGCCGTTGTTCAGGACCATCTTCCGCTCCAAGTCCAGCAGCTACTACAACAACTCGACCGCCTACCGCAGTGGGACTGCTGCCCAGGTTGTGAACAACCAGCACAAGAGTGGTCGAAGTTGGGCAGACACTCTGCAACGCGGCAGCAGAGGCATCAAGATCCAGGATGACCACATCGACATCGAGGGTGGCACTTTCGAGATGAGGCATCACAAGGACGGTAATAGCCCGGCGTCAACGTTGGAGATGGATACTTGGCCAGATAGGGAGCATAGACTCCCTGATAATATGCGTGGGCCACTGAGCTGATGAGTTACACGAACTTTTGGAATTGGCTGGGGCCGGCGTTCCGGTTGATTTTTGGCATCACGAACAGCACGTCATGGACAAGGCGGGTATAACTGAAGAGAAAAAAAGCATGTATTTTTATGTCCCTGGTGGTCTACATCTACACCCACCAGTCAAATGAACTATTACTCCCTTTGATCCAACTTGGGCACCATATCTTGTAGCTTCGATTCGGCTTGGCATGCTAGGAAAGGGGCAGGTTTCGTCTGTCTTGATGACAAGCATAGGCTGGCCTGGTAAGTCGATAGGAAGAGCACTTCCTTGGCCTAAAGCCCATGGTGCCGTGGCGGTGAATGATGGACCAGGAGCTTGTTGCTTGCTGTATCCGGGAGGTAGTATGGGAAAAAGGGGTGGCAGCCCGGTTCAACTGCCGGATTCTTCGAGGATCCATGTTACCCTCAATGCCCAACCACTCTCACTCCGATGACTGCAACAATAACCGGGATCACCAAACGATGCCCGGCATTCTGGTACGGATTTTGATTAGACGGCACCACGGCCCGCAGCCGGTGAGTCTAACTCGACCCGGGCATCCCGGAGGCATCCCGCTTGGGTCGCAAGAGGTAGGTCCAGTGGTAGACGTCGGGATCCGTGGGCTTGAGCTTAGGTGTCAAGGTCTTATTGAGGACCTCGACATCGAAGGGCAGGCCTTCGAGATCGAATCGGGACTCCGAGTAACTGAGAGAGACCCAGACGCCGCCGGGAGCTAGACAGTCTCGGACGCCAGCAACCATGCGGCGCAGCGGGTCCTTTCCGGCGCAGGAGATGGCGTCGACGGTGCTCTTGTCAATGACAAGGTCAAACTTTTCCCTTTGGCCAATGTCGAGCTGTGTTGCGTCGTGGACACCGTAGCGCATCTTGACGTCACCGAATGATTGCTTTTCCAGCTCGCGACCGCGGTCGACGGCGAGGGGCTCGTAGTCGACGTTGAGGACGTTGGAATAACCGCGGGCGCGGAAGTGGTTCTGCAGATCGCTGGTGCCGATGCCGATGTGGAGGATGCGGGCCTCCGGGCGCAGTGAGAGAAGCTGCGGCTCGACGATGCGGATGAAGTCAGCCGAGGGGAGGAGCCACTCGAAGGACTTCTCGGACGTGAATCGATCGCGCCAATAGCTCTGTTTGTCGTAGTCGGCGGGCATGATGTCGGCAAACGAGCTGAGGAGAGGAGAGGACAAGCAATCGAGCGGCGGGAGTTGGGGTGCTGAATCTGCCATAATTGCGTTACGTGTCGTGTACTGGTGATGTTACAAGACTATGAGTAGAATCTGACTGTGAATGATTAGTGCCAGCTGGACACGACGGACATCCCTTTTTCCCTGCTCCTGCGTGGGAAAGGGGCCCACAGGAACCAGGATGTGATGACGGGCCAACATGGAGAGGGCGGCGGCGGTGGCGGCTGCTGCGGGATCGATCGTATTCACATGGATCATCGGTTTTTTTTAATCACCGCGGGCGTCGATCCTCTCAGAGACTTGATTGAAGCTATCTTCGGGTCGAATAATTCCGGATACTAAGAATGATTCCAAGAGAAGATTCATCATGTCCTTGTTTGCTGACTATGATGGGATGAGGAGGCGCCGTGTGGGGGTGAGGCTGAAACATCGCCGATCACCCAAGTAAAGTATCGATGCATTGCTGGCCAAAGAGTTTTGTTTTAGAGACGGCCGCTGAGAACAGTTCCGACTGCCGCGCGGGTACGCTAACGGGTAGATCAATGACAGGTCTGGTATGGCCTAGCTGGTTAATGGTGGTTCGTTGAGTTGGTGCTGGTAGCTGGTTGAAGAACAAGCAGCACTGGTGCTTGTGGCGAGAGGGAAAAAGTCTTTACCGCACGACACGCAACACTTGAGAGAGTGTGGGGAAATGAAGACAGTCTTGATGTACGAACGATAAAAGAGAGGGTTAAGCTAAAGATATCTGGATATTCTCTTTGGGAAGACCCTCCGTTCGTCACCCTGCTTCGTCCTTTCCCTTGCCTCGAGTCAGAAAGTGACGAAGCTTGGATGGGGAGGATGACGTCGATTTCACGATGGATGGGGACGTGATTGGCAGGGGCTGGTGGATTCGCGCTTGGCCTTAGTAAAGGTTGAGTAGCAGCGGGGGCCGCCCTATTAATATGGGCCAATCACAGGCGCCGCAGCTGCTCCAGCCACACAGACACGAGGCGCGGTTTCAGCTCCGCCTCACGAGTGCCGCGTCAACCCACGGCCAAGACCGAGCGCATCCCCTCCAAGGAATTTAATCACAGGGACGAGATGACGAAGCGCAGCACACCACACTGCACACTGCAGCTTTCCTCCTCGTACATTACCTCGGTCTTGACCTGTTAACGAATCCCACGATATCTTGCACGCCGTGACCTTTGATTCTTATTGTCGCATCGCTCCTCTCCAGGAAGTTAATTGCATACCCCGACCAACTACACCCATCACACGAGGACGAGTCCCTCAGCCCAACACCACCACCAATGGCTCCCACCGCCGTCTCACAAGCGCTCGCCGCGCACTTCCGCATCGGCGTCGTCCAGTTCGCATCCGAATCCGAATCCGAACATGGCCTGCTGCGCCGTAACCTCTCGAGCCCGAACCACACCCAGCAGGTGACGCTGGGTGTCATCGCCGCCTACGTCGTCGTCATCGCCATTCTCTGGAATGTGCCCTATATCAAGATGATCCTCTGGCCCTTCAAGGTGTGTATCCCTGTCCGCCGTGCTGCGCGACACGGCCTGTGATTATCCAGTCGCTAACCGACGAACCAGATGCTTGTTATTGCCTTCCACGAGTTCGGCCACGCCATCACCGCCGTCCTCACCGGTGGTAAGGTCAAGTCCATCAGCCTCGATCCCAACGAAGGCGGCGTCACCCACATGCTCGGCGGTAAGAGTGCCATCACCCTCCCCGCTGGATACCTGGGATCCTCCCTCATTGGCGCCCTCCTCATATTCTGCGGCTTCAACATCGTGGCGAGCAAGGTGGCCAGTTTTGTTCTCGGCGTCTGCTTCCTTCTCACGCTGTGGTGGGGCAAGCGTGATTGGCTGACCATCATGACCATCCTCCTCGCCGTCGGCCTGTTGATCGCATGCTGGTTCATCTCTCACGCCCAGGCCCTGCGCTTTGTCGTCCTGTTCATCGGCGTCATGTCTTCTCTTTACAGCGTCTGGGATATCTGCGACGATCTCATCCTTCGTAAAGTAAACTCCTCCGACGCCAGCGTTTTTGCCAAGCGCTACGGTGGCTCCTCGCAGTGCTGGGGTGTCATCTGGTCCATCGTCTCGGTCCTCTTCATGGCCGCTGGAATCGTCGCCGGCCTGGCTGCCTTTTCCCAGTCCTTCTCTGAGCAAGAGAAGGATTCTCAGAAGTTCATCCCCACCTAATCAGTGGTGCAGCGTTACGGGACGACTTTGTGTGGATATTTGACTTGCGTGTTTGTGCGAACGGGAATGTTCGGGGCGTACTTGGGAAACACCAGACTCGGCTCTTTGACTTTAAAGATTGCCAGAGACGGCCGAATGGATTGCAGATGACCACGATAATGAATCAGATACGGCCAACAGTGGCCAGATTATTACAAGGAGGGCGGATGCTGTGATGGGATGCTAAGGCATTCCCAGACTGAAAGATTGGATGATACCCTCTGTAACTACCTCTCACTTTGTGATAAGAGATACAATAAGAAAAATTACCTTGACCTATCCCTCTGCTTGCGTCTCTTCACTCATAGACCAATGATGATGTTGGGTTTTGTGAAGGGAACCAAAGAGAACTGCCGGAGCATTGTCACGCAAATGCGGCTAGTCCCTCGTCCTTGACGGAGGAACTGCTCGACAAGGACGTTCCGAGAACCCGTCACACGCGGGCTTCGTCCCGCTGAAGAGACAAACAATTGCTCACGAACCACCCGGTACTTTGGACGAGTGGTCGTGATACGTTTCTTTCTACTCGGCAACTTCATTGTCTAACATGATGGGACGTAATTTACAACGTTGCAGTAGGACGATCCTTGCCCAACTATAAGAACGGCATTTCGTTCTCAAGGAGGGATCTGTCTTCTCCCTGCCTGTCAAAAATTTCACAGATAACTGAGACCTTTGCGAAGACATTACCATCTAACCCTCAGCAGAACCATGTCGGATTTGCAGGAAGACGAATATCCTAATGAGGGAGCCACCCTCAGCCTCTGCGGCGACTCGTTCTTCTACAGTGGGACTGCCATGAGCTGCGGGTAAGATGTCTGGGAGGGCCAGATTTACGCCCCTTGTCCACGCAACAGAAACACTGACTTGAGACCTGCAGCCGTGTCCAAGACACCATCGGGATTCCGCATGAGCAGGAATATGATCATCGCGCGGGCGGCGACATTACTAACTATGTCATTCTCGGGCCAAGAAACCACTATTTTCGCTGCACTCGTCCCCGTGGAGGGAACGTTGCTGCCATCAGTGAGTCAAATGTCTCAGTTTGTAGAATAGGGCTGACATGCAGCTGTCTTATAGACAACAGCGACCTTGAAGACTACGAGGACCTAGTCGTGTTTCTTGATGAACACGATGTCGAACGCCCTGACATATTGTCCCTGGGTGTCAACGGGCACTACTTCATCCGGGCGGAGAATGGTGAGGAGAAGTGGGACCTCCCGGCCGACGTATCGAAGAAGCTCTTCGCAAAGCCAACGTCCATCTCGCCCGTCGCCAGCGTATGGCTGGGCTGTGGTGACGCCTTCGTCGCGCAGCGCAAGGACGGGACCAAGGTCGTCGAGCTCAACGGGCAGTACCCGGGGCTGGAGGCGACGCTGGAGAAGGGCAGTGTTGTTTCCATGGCCATGAATTTGCAAGACGGCGTGGGCTATGCCGTCCTGTGGGCGAATGGCACGGCGCAATGCGAGGTCGGCATGCTGAGGATGGATAGCGGCAAGGCGCTGGTGCGTTGGTGCGCTGCTAATGGGGTCGCGCTGGAGGGTGTTGTAGATGGCTGCGGAGACTGCAAGCACTCATCTGAAGTTACGGCTAGTACTTAGAACAATGCCTTTTTCACTATGTGGTGGCGGATAGCAAATACTTGAGACTCTTTTATTTTGGCCTTTGCAGTGATTCTGTAGATAACAACTATAGGCTCTAAGCTCGAGCCTGCTCAGCTAGAGCTGTAAATAGCATCATGGTCGCAGTGACAAAAAGGTCCATGACAGGGCCGAATTCATGGTAATGGGCGGATACTGTACCTGGCCAATCATTGATGTATGGAAATATTGCCTATGTCCTGCTGCGGCTGACTAACATATCGAATCCTCGTTGGGGCTCAGCCCAACTTACATTGTCAGCTGAACCCTCATTATTTCAGTTGCTTCACCTCAAGTTGGCAAATGCGCAGATAGGTTCATTAAAACGCTACCCTGCCCATCTGTTCAATTTTCACCATGGCTGAGGCGGTCGGACTGGCATCGAGTGCCGTCGCAATTCTCGAAATCTCGACCAGGGTCGCCAAGCTCTGCCTAGACTACTCTGCCGCCGTCAGCAATGCGAGAGAGGATATTACTCGCCTCCACAACCAGGTGGATGGCTTAAGTAGAACGCTTCAAGAAGCAAGGCGCGTTATTGAAGGTCCCAATGGGAAATCGCTCACGGCATCACAAAACCTGCTCGACTCGCTCGATAGCTGTGTCTCCGAACTTGCCCAGCTGGAGAAGCGGCTGGATCTCGGCAAGAGAGGAAGCGCGATGCGTCGATTTGGACTTCGCTCTCTGAAGTGGCCCTTTGAAATAAAAGAGGTTACCGATATCATCTCCAGATTGGAGCGATATGAGCGAACCATCCACCTAGGGCTGCAGGTCGACCAGACGTAAGGTACCACGACGCATTAGTACTGCCATCACTGACAACGTGTAGCACGATTCTTCTCGACATCAGACAGCAGATGGAAAGCGTCTCTATCCAGCCAGTAATTAGTTCTGGAACAAACATCAAGCCTTGCTTTATCGTTCCGTTTGAACAGGACTCTCACTTTGTTGATCGGCCCGACATGATGGGATGGATCAAGGAGCAATATAAAGGCCCCAACAGCCGCATGGCTCTTGTAGGAATGGGAGGTTTTGGGTAAGACTAATGGCGAAACTGATAGGCGCATTTGTACTAACAGAACAAAGTAAATCGCAGGTTGCTATTCAATTTGCCCACCACATTCGCTCTACATCACCAGAGACAAGTGTTTTCTGGGTGCACGCCAGTTCTAAGCCGAGGCTCCAAGAAGCGTATCGGATAATTGCAGAAAGACTACAGCTTCCTGGACGAAACAATCCCCAGGTCGATGAGTTGGCATTAGTTCGCGACTGGCTACAGAGAGATGAAGTTGGTCCGTGGTTGATGATCGTTGATAATGCCGACGATGTCAATCTGTTCTATCCTGGCATTCGCGCTGGGGTTTCCGATATATCTCGCGGCGCAAGCGATTCAAGTTCCCGTGTAGTGAGCGAGCGACAACCGCTTGCAGCCTTTTTACCCAAAGGGAAAAATGGAACCATTCTCGTCACATCACGCAGCTTAGACGTCGCCGAGAGATTAACGGGCAGTCATGATGCGATCTACAACATTTCCACCATGGATAACACTCAATCTCTACAGTTATTCCGAAATAAGCTACGAGAAGATTTCGACGATGGCACCGCTGCGGACCTTCTCTGCGCCCTCAATTACATCCCAATAGCGATTACCCAAGCAGCCTCTTACATCAACCGTCGCGCACCTCGCGTGACAGTAAGATCATATTTAGATGATTTTCGAAAAAGTGAGAAGAAGAAAGGGAGCCTCCTCAATAGTGATGCTGGAGATCTTCGACGCGACGAGAGCGTGTCGAATTCTGTCGTCACGACTTGGCAAGTGACCTTTGAACAGATACGCCGCGAAAAGCCATCGGCGGCAGATCTTCTCTCATTTATGAGTTTTTTCAACCCCCAAGGCATCCCCGAATTCATGACTCGCAAATATACTGGGATTTCCACGAATACGAACGGAAGTGACGATGACGATGACGATGAATTCGACGAGGACCTAGATGTCCTCCGTGGCTATTCGCTCGTATCTGTGACGGCTGCGACGGATACATTTGAGATGCATCCTTTGGTTCAATTTTGCACACAGTCATGGCTATCATCAGTCGGTGATATCCAACTGTGGCGCAAAGGGTATTTTGATGCCATGGCTAATGGCTTTCCATCTGGAGAATTTGAGACCTGGCCAGATTGTCAGCTGCTGCTCCCTCACATCGAATCGATAGTGGAGGGCGACCTGCCAGATAAGGACGTGACCGAGTGGGCAGATTTGGTGCTGCGCGTTGCGATTTATATGCTCGATGCCGGATATCATCAAACAGCCGAGAACCTGAGCAGAAAGGCCTCAAAGGCGAGAGAAGACATCCTAGGACCCGAGCATGAGGACACCTTGGACAGCATGGTCATACTTGCCAAAGCATTGTGGGAACAAGGGAAATTAAATGAGACAGAAGAAATCGAGCTGAAAGTCGTGGAAGCATATAAGAAAGTGCTTGGAGAAGAACATCAACGAACATTAACTAGTATGTCCAACTTAGCGGCAACTTACCAAAACCAGGGCCGATTGGAGGAGTCAGAAGAATTGGAGTTCAAAACCATTCAAATACGTAAAGTAACCCTAGGGGACGACCATCCTGATACGCTGGCGAGCAAAAATAGCCTGGCAGCAGTGTATCTTCTCGAGGGAAAGTTGAAGGAGGCAGAAGAGCTACAATTGCAGGTAATGGAAGCGAATAAACTTTCCCTAGGAGAGGACCATCCTCGCAGGCTGAATCAAATGACTCACTTGGCATTATCATATTGGACACAAGGACGATTGGAAGAAGCAGAAGATATGCAGCGGTACCTTGTCGGAAAAATCACGAATGTCATGGGAGCTGAGCATCCTGAAACGCTGAAAGCAGTCAATAACCTAGCTCTCACGTTATGGAAGCAAGGGCACTGGGACAAATCCGAGGAGATGCAAAGACAAGTTCTGGAAGCGAAAAGGAGAACACTAGGAGATGATCATCCTCAAACCTTGGTATCCTTTCGCTGCCTGGCCATTGTCTGCCATCAAATGGGTCGAAACTCAGATGCGCTGGCCTTGATACGGTGTGCCGTGGCCGGATACAAGCGTAGTTATGGCATAACACACCCAGACACTAAATGGGCGATGGAATTCATGGATCAACTTGAGCAGTCTGAGGCCAATGGCGGGCGAATTCAGTGATACTGGAGATAAGTCTTAGAGTAGATACTCTCATCTCATCTTTTAGATTATGCCACTGAGAATTGGAATAACTAAGTGTTTTAACCTCGATTAAGAGCGGCTGTATATTCCTCTACCCTGTTCATAATCAATTCGAGCAGTTTCGTGCAATTCGCTGGCCGGGAGTCCACGGCTGTATCATGGGCCAGACTAATCGCTGAGCACGAGACCGCAGACACCAGATCTGGCCGGGGCGTTGAACCAGGAGTAGATAAGCTTAACTTCTACAACTTCTTTCAGGAGGGGACTATCATTCGGGGTTGGTGTGGGACTATAGCCTTGAAGGAACTTAGTTGGGTTACTTATGTTTCCTGACCGGATCGATAAACAGTTCATCTCGAACATCCAAAAGATCCCCAAATCGCTGTCTTGGGTTGAGACCCATCGTATTATATCTTCGAGGAACCATTGGTAGGGTGAGTTGTCTCTTTAATTGAGGCTGATATAGATGTTTAGAGGTCTGTGATAGGTTGTCTGGAGGGGGTTGTAACGACGAGGGCAGACGTGTAGTAGCGAACTGACAGGAATATGTACCTAGAAGTCTCGAATATGGCATATATGCACTTTCATAGGCTGATTGATTCGTTGAAGTGGGATATCTTAGATTCACGATTGATTTGGTACAGTTGAAGGAGAGGAACATAATTCACGACCTGGACGAGCCATACCAATCACTTCACTGAAGGATCCAAGGTGTTCTGAGAGTGTTGATAGCTGTTGAATCACTAAAATAATATAAATTGAGGGATAGGGACATGTGATCAAGTCTGACTATTACCGGGGTATATTATATGACTGGCAATGGCAGGGAAAAGGCATGATCTGACAAATGAGAGTCCCAGATCGTACTATCATAACAGCCAAACTCTCCGGTTAACCCACCCTCTGATGTATGTGAAAGGAGTAGATCATTACGCAATAATACTGAAACAAGATGGAAGGAGTAAAACTGATGGCGCTATTTTGGTTAGTGAGGCACCATCTTTTGAATGTGGACATCAATACCCGTTCGCTGCTAATTACGGGGCTACCTACAGTGGTGTAACTTAGTGGATTGACACAGACCTGTGGATATAGGATACAACCATGAACGGAAATAGGGACGGAATGACGGAGATAATTATGGGGTGCCGGTCGAGAGATACATTTCCTCGGATTTTAGAGGAAGTTATCAATGACCTGCATGAACTATAGATGTATCTTATTTAGTATAAGTATCATTACAATCTGCTAATATTAGAAAAGAAAGTACTTGTGCATCAATATCTTTCTTATTACTCCTGCAACAGCCTCATAATTCATTATTTCTCAATCACACAGTATGACCAAAGTGTGGCTTGTCACCGGCTCCTCGCGAGGCCTCGGCCTCGCTCTGGTCGAGTCCATTCTCGCCTCCGGGGACTCAGTTATCGCAACCGCTCGAAGGGCGGAATCGCTGAAGCACCTTGTCGAGAAATACTCCTCTGATCGAGTCCTGGCCGTCCCTCTGGATGTTACAAACAACGAGCAAGTCCTCGAGGCCGTGGCTGCAGGCGTCAAGGCCTTCGGCCGCATCGACGTGGTGGTCAACAACGCAGGATACGCAGACTTTGCCTCGGTTGAAGACATGAGCCTGCAGTCATTCCGCGCGCAAATGGAGACGGACTTTTTCGGAGTTGTACAGGTTAGCAAAGCTGTCCTTCCTGTCATGCGCGAACAGGGCTCCGGACACATCATCCAAATCTCTTCAATCGGTGGGCGAACTGCGACGCCTGGCTTTTCAGCGTACCAAAGCGCCAAATGGGCCATTGGCGGCTTCTCCACATCTCTTTCCCAAGAGGTCGCTCCTTTGGGCATCAAAGTGACGGTTCTGGAGCCTGGCGGCATGGAGACAGACTGGGCAGGCTCCTCGCTGGGCACGAGTCCCATCAGCGAGCCCTACCAACAGACGGTGGGGACATTCATGGAGTTGATTAAGCAATCGAAGCCGAACTGGTCTTCTGCCGCTACCATTGCAAACATTGTGGTACAAGTTGCCAAGGTTGACGACCCACCGCTACGCCTTCTGGCTGGACCCGATACCTTGGAATGGGCAAAGGTGGTGGCTGGGGTATTGGCTGCGTCGGACGAAAAGTGGAAAGACTTGACGATGGGTTCTAAATAATATGGGTGGCTTAAGCTGTGGTATATATAGAGAGTTTACCCCATATGTTGTTGGATGAGGGTGGATGTATATAACAATAGCACACATAGATCAACAAAGATCTTGAAGCCCTTATTTGGGTCATTACCAACAGCACTCGTTTGCAAATATGTCAAAGGACCGGCAAGTGAATCAGGGATAGACATCCCGGGCATGTATCCAAGCAATACACGATACTCAAATTGGGTCTAGGCTCCCCTGATTCATATAGAACGGTTCGGGGTCGGGCTTGTTCTCAATAGTCCAAATAAAATCATCTCGCATATACAGTTGGTGGTTGAAATGCCTGGGATCCTTCGCTTCTCATCCACGACTTTCAATCAGTGTCGCATTGTTTGATGTGTCGACAAACCTTCCTTGGGCTCTAGCTCTTTTCCACCATGTTGAATTCCCGACAGGAAAAGGTTGTACAGTAGGAGTTTTCTCTTTCACACTAACCTAAAATACTACTGCAACTAAGTTTATCCCAGCCCGTCTCCCCAATCGCAGGGCTGCTAGACGGTATTCATACCTACGTCATGAGGGGTCGGTACCATCACGAGACACGCTTACCTGGATTTCACGAATGATAAATATAGCCGTGTCCCATCACGAAAGAGGGGATGAGAGAGGGGAAGCTTAAAGCTACATCCTCAAATTGATCCCCTGTAGAAACACCAGAGACAAAATAAGATTGACAATGCCCTCCTCAGCCGAGAAAGCAAGAGCGAAGCTCGACGCGGTCCTCAACCACCCCGACAGGAATAATAGTTCCGGTATAGCTGTTTGAATAACAAATTAATTTGAGTTGTTTTCTGATCTTTGCAAGGGTTATCGAACCGCATTGCTGCCACGCGATACCCATCAGGCGGCAGCGAGTATACCAACGTCGTCACCCGTCGGCCAAGTCAAAGCAGTCAAAGTTCCAATGGGGCCAATGGAGGCCGCTTCAGAACGATGATCAAGGATATGTTATCTCGACCGGCTTACTGATAAGCGTGGTTTTGTTTGGATCTGTGGCATTTCCTTCTCGACGAAATAAATTGGCAAACCTAAGTCGATGATCCCTGCAGTCTGTGTGATAAATAGTATACTGAGAAGAAAATAACGGAGTTAAAGATTGTATCAGAAAGACTCAATGTTAGTAAATTGGATTCATAACACAATAAGTTCTGAAGATGCCATCGTTGGTGTAAAATGTGATCCTTCTACGTTACCTCGGGTCGATCATCCACGTTCCGCCACGGAGGTCCACGGCTTTTGGCCTTACCAATCGGCCCCGCTCCGCAATATGCCCCACCCACACCCCGGACCTTGGAAACCTCCACAATACCGGCTGCGAAGCCGGATGCCGTGCGTTGGGGTTGGACTCATAATAATCCGGTAAGGTGGCTGCGAAGGATTGTGAAATCTCCTCCACAATGTGGACTTGGTCAAATTGGTGGCTTTGTTGGCGGTCACAACTCCGCAACGTTCTCCGCATGTAAATGGGAACAGTGTCGGAGAGTATTCGCTGAAATATCTCCGTCTCGAGTATATAAGTTGAACAAACTGTGACACCCTTCCCACAATATCAACACAGAGTATTCAAGGATCTTTCTCACTTTATCTCACTCATTAATTCACCGAACTCAAAAATCACTCCGACACCCATCCCATCAAACCAACAATGGCATCCGTCAAAACCATCTTCCAACTCTCCTCTCAGCCCACCTGGTTCGAGAACATCTCCATCCGATCCAACGGCGCTGTCTTGGCAACCCGTCTCGACGTTCCAGAGGTCTGGGCCATCGACCCGGCAACGTCCACTGGCTCATCCCTTATTCGGCTGCCCCTTGCCGAGGATGATCCAACCAACGCCCTCACTGGTATCTGTGAACTCAGTCCAGATATCTTCGCCATTGGCGCAGGCGTCTACGACATGGCTGGAGGGACCGGACCGAAGCCCGGAAGCTTCAGTGTCTGGCTCGCGGACCTTACTGGGGACAAGCCTCGTGTGTCCAAGGTCGCTGACACGCCTGAGATTGTCATGATCAATGGGATGGCGACGTGGGACGAACAAACTGCACTCGTCACAGACTGCCTCAGTGGAAAGATCTACAAGCTCGATATCTCTTCAGGCTCTTATTCCATTGCTCTCGAAGACGAGACTATGACCACACCACCCAATGCCCCATTCCCTATCTGCATCAATGGCATCAAGGTCCATCGCACGCCCGCGCAGGCCTACGTATACTACACAACCACGACGCGCCAGTCCGTGTACCGCCTACCAGTTACATCGGCGCTGGAGTCCGCTGGCCCGGCCGAGACACTCGCATCAGGGCTGCTTCCGGATGACCTTGCGGTGGCACAGGACGGAACGGTGTACGTGTGCACCAACACCACAAACACGGTAGTGCGTATCCCCCCAGGCGGTGGAGAGGCTGTGACGATTGCAGGGGGTGAGTCGGAGATGGCAGTTGCGGGCTCGACATCGTGCGTGTTTGGTGAGGGAGAGAAGGTGCTGTATGTCGCGACGGCGGGAGGCATTATGGCGCCTGTGGATGGCAAGTCGGAGCCGGCCAAGATCGTCGAAGTCAGGCTGGGTTGAGGGGCGAAAGGTGAGGATAGATAATCTGTGGATATCATTGTGCACCCAAGGTAGTTAGCCATAATTGAGGCCCGTCTATCGTTTCATGCCCATTCGGCAGTTGCCCTAACGCCAGGTTTTCCCAATCCATAAATCGACAAAGCCCATCATCATCCCTGTGAAGCCATGGAAGCCTCGTCACGCGCTCACCACCGCCCACGTCGTCCTCGGCCTCCGCCAAAACCTCCGCGACCACCACCACCACCACCGCCACCTCCTCCGGCCATGCTCTGATCATATCCTCCAAATCCGCCCTGGTTCCCGCCAAAGCCACCGCCAAAGTTGCCTCCCTGGTGACCGCCCTGGCCGCCTTGGCCGCCCTGGCCACTGCCACCGGCATTTTGCATGCCCGCAAACATGGCGTTCATCTGGCTGGGATCCATCTGGCCGGGGTCCATGCCCGAAGCCATCATCTGCTGCATCATGGCCTGCATCTCCGGAGCCATTCCATCCATACCGGCCATGCCACCTTGCGCGGCTTGTGCGCCACCGCCTCCTCCCATGCCCATACCACCCATCATCATCATGTTATTAAAGTCGTCCATCATCTTCTTATTGTTATTAGCGAAGACGTCGGCACCAAATTCGCCGCGGACGGTCTCTTGCTTTGAAGCGTAGAGGGCCCATGTAAATTCGTCGAAGCCGTAGTTGAAGTAGTCACTGATGTCGGTACCGGGCTTTCGCCACGGCTTCTCATTTTCGGGGAGGTCTGCACCGGGTATTAGTAATGCTCCCGCGCATTTCGAACAAAGGTAGACTGACCTTCGTCAATGTTGACCTGAGTAATGGGCTTGCCTGAACCAGCGTGGATCGGGTTCGCGTTAATATCAATGGTGGACTTGGAGGCGGCGGCCGAGGTCTTGTCGGCGCTGGGCGTAGCGACATTGAGGGTGCTCGATTGCCTTGACTCGTCCTCCTTCTTAACGGGCGCTGACTTTATTGTGACATCTGTTGAGGCTGATCTCTGTGGGATATTGCGAATATCGCTATACTTGGTTTGGCTATTGTGAAAACAAAGGTTAGCGTTCTGTTCGGGTTGTCGGCCTTGTCGCAAAGTGGTTCACGTACGGTGGAGGGGCTGGTTTGCTCCCATCTTTGCGCTCGGTGATGATGTCGATGTCCTGGTTATGTGTGAGTCAAGAGAAGCCCTTCTGCCAAAACGACGCGCAACGCACCGAGTCATCATCATCCTCGTCCATGGCAGCACCCTCATCTTCCTCCTCGCCTTCCTCCAGGTCGTCGAACTTGGGCTTCTTTTCCTCGGTAGTCTCAACCTTAGGCTCCTCGGGCACGTAAAGATCGTCGTCCTCGTCGATATCCATGGCTGCGATGCTGACAATTACCAAACTCTCGTGGTCGGGTAAATGTGCACAATTGCTGGTGTTTGAACTAGGAATCTGGAACGACGTCAAGCTCCGAAAGCTCCAAGGTGCAGCAGCAACAAGCAGCTCTTCGGCGCCGAGGTTTCTCCGCGCGCAGCCACAGTGCCCATGACCGGCGCTTACCGAGCCTCACCTGGCGCTCACCGCGGTCTCGGTAACTGGCCCAAGCGCAAATCTGGGACGTTCTGCCTTAGCTTCTGGCGCAGCCTCGCGAAAAGTCGGCTCTCAATACAAGTCGCAAACACTCGCTCAAGTTTTATTTGGGGTCTGGTCATGTCCTTGACTCGATCAGCAAGCGGCCCAGCAGGCGGTCTTTCCATCAATACCGGTGCGGCCAACGCCTTGTAAGCTCTCTCACCTCCCGTTACACCAATCTCCCCGACAACAGAGAACCTTGCCCGAGCTCCACGCGATAGCTTCGGCGGCGACAAAAACGCGAAGCCTTTACCCATTGCTAACCATCCGGAATCCGCAGCGGCGCCTCTACCTCACAAACCACTTCCTCGGGCGGACTCTTCGGCTCAGGCTCAACGCCATCCACGACTGCGACCGCGAACGGCGGCACAGGCACCAACACGATGGCGACTACTGGCGGGCTGTTTGGTGGCGCCGCGAAGCCGGGCGGCGGACTCTTCGGGCAGGCGACGACGGGGGCGGCGACGACAGGACTCTTTGGGCAATCAGCGACGCCGGCAGCGGCTACGGGAACGACAGCTGGCGGTCTGTTTGGTAACGCTGCCGCTGCCAACCCGCAACAACCCCAGGCTGCGGGAGGCGGTCTCTTTGGCAACGCGGCTGCCGGCACCGCAAACACCCAGCAACAACAGCCTGCTGGTGGCCTATTCGGAAACAAGCCCGCATCAGGAGGCGGTCTGTTTGGAGGCGCGGCCGCTACCCAGCAGACGGCTCCGGCCAGCGGTGGTATGTTTGGCCAGTCCATGCAGAACCAGCAGCAACAACAGCAGCAACAGCAGCAACCACAGCAGCAGCAGGCTGCTGGACTTTTCGGTGCTTCAACGGCACAAAACACCCAGGCCAACATGGGCGGTCTCTTTGCTCAATCACAGGCGAAGCCGGCTGGCGGACTATTGTAAGTGGCCCAGTTTAACCTTTTCGACATCTCGATGGCTAACAACATCACAGCGGTCAGACCCAACCTCAACAAACCCCCGTCATGGGCCAGTCAACAAACCAAGTCTCGGCGGTCCAGATCAACTACGACAACATCCGCCCCCGTACCCGCTTCGACGACCTCGCCAAGCCTGTGCAGGACGAGATCGCACTGCTCGACAAGGGCATCATGCGGGTCATCAAGATGAAGGACGAGATCGGCGAGTTCATGCCGCAGCACGAGCGCGACATTGAACAGCTCGGCCGCGACGTCAAGTTCGTCGAGTCCAAGTTCCGCACCGTCCAGGTCGCCCTCAACAACGACATCCAGACCGTCAAGGCCCTGCAGGACCTCACCAAGAAGAACGCCGCCGACGCCCGCCTGTGCTTCCGCGGCGCCGACAACCTCAAGCTGCCCACCCACTACCACCAGACCGGGTTGTTCGCTAGCACCTCTCGCTCGGCCGACTCGAGCAGCGCCGGCGCGGCCTCGACCCACGCCGATGCCCAGGACCTCATTACCTACTTCAACCGCATCTGCGACGATATTGAGAAGTACAAGAGACGCCTGGACGAGTACCGCGGCGAGATTGAGCGCGACATGCCCGGCGTTGAGAACGGCCTATACGAGCAGATCCGCTCGGTGCGCGACCGCAGCACCGGCGCCGCCATCGTGCAGGACCAGCTGGGCGAGGTCTTGGCCGCACTCCGTGAGACGGGCAATGCCATCGTTGCCCAGGCCGGGCAGATTGCCGACACCCGCGAGCGTCTGTCGCGGCTGCAGGCTGGCATCGTCGACAGCGGTGTCTACGCCATGGGCATGGCGGCTTGAGCATGCTAGCTACAAGACTAGCCGGTGTCCATTGAATGGGAGCTTTGGGCGGATGCACTTTACGGGCGTGGCGAGCGTCCATTGTCCTTATATAGTGGGAGCGGAGCTTAGAGTGTCTGGTGTATGGACAAGAGCGGCGTCAGGGGACGAGGGGATAGCAGGGGAGGACAAAACCCTAACGACATGTACGAATACAACAAAACAACAACATCATTCCGTAACAACTTGTGAATTCTAGGGTGGGGGAGGTAGAAAACGGAGATGTCAATGGCGAGTGAGGATTGAGGATTGGTCTGGATTAGAACTCTGCGGTAGATAGATACCCTCGACACCTCAAGACAAAAGACTTTGGAAAGCCAGGGATAATACGAAGCACGCCATGTTTGGTTTGGTCAAGTTTTCATTAATCCGCATCGCGCCCCGAGTTGTGGGCCTGGGTATCAAGCTGGGTGCAGTACTGCACGCATATATATACAAGTTTTTGTGATGAACGCCATGGGAACAAGTCGCTGACTGTCTCGATGCACCCTTCTCATACTGCTCCCATCTTTTCCATTCCCCGCTCCTGTTGATGTGCTTCCAGGTTCTCGGGATAGAGGATCTAAACCTAGAAGGTTCCCTCGCCGTCGCCTTCATCTCCATAGTCTTCGCCAAACTCATCGCCGTTGTCGAAGTAGTTCTCGGCGTCGTAGTCACCCGCATCTTCGTCATCGTAGGCCTCGTCCTGCTCCTCCTCCTCCATGCCCTCCTCGTCTTCCAGCTCGCCACCCTCGACGCCATCTTCGTCTTTCATGGCGTCAAGTCGCTCGAGCAAGTTGCGGCCCTGGCCCTCGTCGTCGCCCTCCATGCCGAACGCCTCCTCGGCGCTAGGCAGTGCGCTGATGTTGGTCAGCTCGAGGCGGCGGCGCTTGTACGTGCCGGGCGTCGTGGATGCCGCAGCAGCGGCGTCGATGATGTCGAGCAGCTCGGTGGGGAACAGCTCGCGGCAAACGGGGCGTTGCGTCCAGTCGGGCAGTGCGCGCTCTTCGCGGACGAACTTGGAGGAGTAGGTGGGGACGGCTGTGAAGGGGTCGAGCGAGGCCTTGTTCTTGACGTCGTAGCGGGCGTTCATCTGGGCCTGGCCGTAGAGCTTGCGCGGGGCGGTAGGGTCGTTTAAGGAGGTGCGCTTCGAGGTGTAGAGAGGGCCGCCGTGGATCTGGTGGCGGAGGAGGAGGAGATGTTGGATGCCGCGCTTTTCCGCGATTGAGAGCGCCTTCTGCGTCGGGACTAGGTATGGCTGGGAATCTCAGTCAGTAAATTGTCTCTATTCACATTCAGAGACGCTGGGTCTCACAGGAAACAGCTCTGAGGGCCGCGCATCCGGTTCATCGCCGGTATCCCAGGGCACATTGGGGCGACCTCCTCGTCCGCCGCCTCTGCCACCGCGGCCACCTCCGCGACCGCCTCGAGACATTGGAGAGCGGCAGGCGCAGCAGACTCAATTAAGGGAGCAAGGAGCGACAGGTGATGGGGCTGCGCGCACGCTGGCAGGAGACCGTTGACGGAGAAGCTTTACTCGCGTGCTGAGCTGACAGTTGCATGCAACAGTCACCCTCGTGGTGACGGATGGGATTTTTTTGCGGGGTGGAATGGAGGGTCCCTGAGGCAGCGGAATTGGCTCCGCAGCCATGACGCCTGCCCCGCAGCCTGGTAAGTTACCTACCTATATCTCCCACTCCCGCCTGCAACCAACACCACCACGAATTATTAATCACTTCTTGCACAGCTTCTGTTGGCGAGAACATCATGTCCCAGAGGGTCGTCCCCGAATATAATATGGACAGAACTACCAACGTGCCCATCTCGGGCCTCGAAGAGCTGCAGGAACACATCGAGCAGCTCGAAAACGACCCCTCGGCCGCCTTCAACGCCAAGCTGTTTGACGATGTCGAGCTCCAACTCAACGGTTAGTTCTCCCGACCTCTACAGTCGCGACTCTTATTATTCTGCGGCCTCTGCTAACCAAAGCTGTCGCACAGAAACCAACATCCCTCCCCTCCTCCCGACTCTCCTCCCACCCCTCACAGCCATCCTCAAGCAAACAACCCAGGATCCTTCGCCGCTGCTCTCCCTCGCCACGAAGCTCCTCTCTCCGCTCCCCTTCACCCGCTGCCTCACAATCGCCGATCCCGACGCATTGGTCGCTGCTCTCACCTCGCCAGTCCCCGGCGCCATTCTTCTCGCCCTCGTCATCATCCACAAGGCTGCCCGTACACCCGCCGACGCCGCCCTCCTGAGTACCCTGCCCGAAGTCGTCGAGCAGGTACTGCGCAGGTGGCTGGATAGTTCGGATGTCGGCGTGGCAGAGCGTGCCGGAAAGGTGCTGGGAGATCTGCTCGAGACCGACTGCGATATCGTTGTTGACGGCGTGAATGGCCTCTCCAGCAGCAACGGCACCAGCACTGACTTGGTGAAGCGCCGTGTCCCAGGCCACGCCCGTCTCTGGCGTCTCATTTTCCTGAAACGACCATTCCTCTCTATCATCACCACGCTCTGTGTTTCGGAAAAACCCGACCGTCAAGTCACTCTCGCCCAGGGCCGTCTCCTGCGCTTAATCCCCCGCCTGGCCGCCCTCAACCCGCGCGCCCTCACCCAGTCGCCCTTCGCCGACCTCCTCCCAGTACCGGCGCCACTCACCGAGCAGGTTGGCCACGGTCTGTTACAGTGGGTAGCATTGAGCATGGTGGACACATCGGATATCCTCATGCACCTCAGCCTCATCGACTTTTACGAGACCTTTGTTAGCGTCATGCGTGTGTCTGGACAGTCCGCGGACAAGCTTGTGCGGGACTTGGTGAGAACCGCTGCCCAGAATGATGAGCAGCTCAAGGCCGCCTTGAGAGGTCTTCCGGATCGAACAGTAGAAGAGGAGGCAGAGCCGCTGGCAAAATACATCAGCCAGCTCCTCGACTAAGCAACCTTGACATAGACGTGTATGATAGATACCCACGGGAGGGAAATGAAGAAAACCTAGGAATGGCTAGCTACAACTTTTATTCTAGAGACACAAAACCAGCCAGACATGAGATTGACATGATAACATGAAATATTAGAAAAACCAAATAAACCAATGTATTGTCACATCCGGTTGAAGTAACTCGTTACACACCTCCCCAGGCCGGCCACCGCCGCACAATAACCCGGGGTATTCTAAAGAAGTACCAACACCCCAACACTCTACCCCGTCCAACGCCCGGCTCGCCTTCCATCTTACAGCATCCTCCTCGCGTCCGCTTCGCGGTCACCCAAGGCTCCATCGTTCGTTCGGCTCACCATGGCTGAGGACCGGCGCTCAGGCACATTGCCCATGCCCTCGATGCCGAGTCCGACCTCGCCAACCCTTCGGAGAACCAGAAGGAGGGCGTTGCGCAGATCCGGCGTCAAATCCTTGGTAAGGAGCTCGACGGCGAGCGGGTAAAAGTCCGAAATGTGCGACTTGAAGGCATCGGCGGGGAACGTAACGAAGCCCTCCAGCACGTCGACCACGACTGGTCGCCAGGCCACAATGTTTCGGTGCTGGCTCTCCTCCTCAAGCGATGCGTAGCCAGCAATGATGTCCTTGCAAAGGGGCACCAGCGCCGCCTCCACATCGGGACGGCTCTCCAGTCTCTCCGGCGCGTTGTCTGCAAACATTCGGAAGAGGATCGAGATGTACGTCGCCGCTGAGCCACTCTCCTGCTTCAACAGGTTGGGGGGCTGCTTCATGAAACCCTCTCGCCAGAGTCTCATGCGCAGTTCCTTATCCTCGTTGAATCGGCGAGCGAACTGGAACGACCGCTTCAAAAGACCCATCAATCGCAATAGCTCCGCTGACGGAATGTGTGCGTAGACGGTGTCGTTTCCAAACAGCTCGTTCACAGTCTCAATCATCAAGAGCTGCAGGACACAGCGAGAGATGATGCGGTTGAAGAACCGGCGGCGAGCTGCTGTCACTACAACAGGCTGCTGTTGCAGGTTAGATGACGGCTTAAACTCCTCCAGCTGCGGTGAGTGAATAGGCAGTAACTCTTCATCAGCAGGTCGAGGAGACAAGGGTGGAATGATCGAGTCATCTTCCGAAGTAAGATGTGTCTCTTCAACACCATTGATCTTCAGAGACTTCTCGTCCACAAGCGAATCTCCGTCCCCTCGAGGGCTAGTCGAACCCGAGAAATCAAGACCGTTCGGCGGCGGCTCCAGGGAGGCTGTCGAGTTGATCGTGGTAGCAGTGAACAGCTGGTATGCCGTGGTTCTCTCGAACAGCTCACAGAAAGCGCCCACCAGCTTGGCCCAGTGTTCTGGCTGGAACTTGGTGACATTCTTCAAAATCAGCTGTTGTAGGCAGTTGCTTCCGATCCTGGAGATGGTGTCGTTTTCTTGGCAGATGCAAAGGGCCAAGAGCTCCAGGAATCTGTCTAGCATGTACTCAAGCGCATCAAAGTAATGCGTGAACAGAGTGATCATGTTGCGCAGGGCCTGGATCATGGTTGTCGACAGCCACACAGAAAGCTCTTCATGGTTAAGGACGTTAGACATCTCTGGCCGAGACCTCAACACCATGAAGATGGGGTACAGTTGCTGGCGCCACAAGATATCCCAGAATTCCGGAGGGAAATCACCACCGTACCTGAGAAGTGCCTCAAAGAAGTACTCCAACGCATTGGAGCGCACCTCCAGGTCCTCACCCGTCATGAGCACGTCGTGGAACGCAAAGAGCACTGGAAACCAGTAACCCTCTTCAACAGAGGTGTTAGATCTCGTTCGCTTCAGTGTATCGGCTGCCGCTTCTTCTGCATTGGCAGCACCATTCTTGCCATACTTGATCGACAAGGGGCACTCGGGTGTCTTAAGCATCGTAGGGATCAGAGACTTCAAAAGCTCAAGAGCTGCGAGACTCTTCTTCTGAAATTTGAGGTTCTTAGAGAACTCTGTGAGGCAGACAATGAGATCCGTGAAGGCACCTTGAGAGATGACGACACCGAACTTGGTCTTGTACACTTGGTTGACGTTCTCATAGGCCAGGTTGACGATGCTCTCATGCGGCTCTCGTGCTGCCACGGTGAAAACTCCAAACATGGTCCTCCAGCCAGAACGGATGTTGTCTCCGCGTGCTTGAATCATCTGAATCAGGCATCGCAAAACCAGGTCTTTGACTGTGACGTTGTTTGAGTTGGCGAGGACGTGCTCGAATGGCTTCAGGAAATTTTTCTGGAACTTGAAACCTGCCAGCTCCTCAATCTCCATGAACCGCATCGACAATTGACGTAGTGAATCGAGGGCGAAGAAAACAATGTTCATGTTGTTGTGGCATCCAACCCGGTTGAAGTGCTCGCCAAAGACATCCCAGATGTTGCTCCACTCAAACCTGACACGGTCCATGTTGTAGTAGCTGATCTCAACAATCTTCTGCAAGCTGTAGGTTCGGGGCGAGTCGTTGGAGCCGGAGACCTTGATCTCGTCCCAACTAACTTCTGTCAAGGCCTTCGCAAAGAAAACCATGCTCTCACCACTAAGGTGCGCGGTATTGGTGAAAATGCGGTCAACAGCGCGGATCACTTCATCTGATCGACTTTCCAGAGCAATTTCGGTTGAGAATCCCTTATGGGGAGCAACCGATCTTGGTCGGGGTCTTCGAGATTGGGTTGAGGAACGAGAATCTGTGGTCTCCGATCTCTGAGGAGGCAAAAATCGGGCCTTAGATACGTCAGGAATAGCACTTTCGTCAACGCCACCAGAGATGAGCTGGAGTCGATCCAACTGGCTGATGCACATTAGGATATCCTTCCACGATCCACGAAGAATATTGCCCTCTGTTTGTCCAAGCTCGAGGATGACCTTCAAGGCCTCGATGTTCTTAGCCTGGATTTCCTGTGGGTTGTTCAGGTTGGTCGTGTTCTTCAAGGCGGACATGAATGCCTCCCTGGCGGTTGAAAGGTCGAAGAGGCAGGCAATCCTCGTCGAAAGCTTCATACCCTCAAGGCACAGCTTGTTGACCTCTATGTTGTGGGACTTCTGGATTTGGCTCGATAGTGTAGAGAAAAAGGACATCCAAGTGACATCAAACATGGGCCCGACATGCTTGAAGGAGGTTGCCGGAATGTACTTGTTGCCAGACTTGGTGGCATTGCGACGTTGACTCTTGAAGAGATTCTTGAACAACTGCTCTGATCGCAAGGCGATCTCTTCGGATTGCTGCACGTAAGCCTCTCTCTGCAGGTCGCGACCAACGTTGGAGAGGGCCTGGCCGAGGCCTGCGGCGATGCCAATTGGTGGGGGAGCACCGGCCAGTGCGGCAGCGTCACGCTCACTCTTGAGGACGATCTCGTTGGCATCAATCTCGTCGTAGATTCCGAGGAGATAGTCGTCGGGCAAATCAGCGTTGTCATTGATGCCTCGGTTGTTCTTGATAAACTCCTCCTTGCTCATTCGCTTGGCTACTTTGACGCTGTGCAAATCCGTGTTGAGCAAGATGACAGAGTAGGCTAGGATGTAGGCTGTATCGGCGTTGGCGAAAGCGTTCGGGTTGCCCATAACGTATCGCTCGGCAAACTTCAGCATGAATCGATCAATCTTCTGAGCCTCGCCGGGCAGTCGGAAGGACTGGAGGAACTGGCGAAGAGCATCGACGAAACGCCTCTTGGCAAATTCCATGGCATCCACAAAAGCATGCATGACGTCGATGTTCTTCTGGTCACCCTCACCAAGGTACTCTCCAATCTGGGCCTTGTCCAGTTTGTCCTCTCTCAAAAGGAACTCGGCGATATCCTTGGGGGTATCGCTCGGGATAAAGCCATCGCGGAGCAGCAACTTCATGCCCTTCTTTGGCTTGAAGTTAAACTGAGCAATCGCTTTTGTGAGAGCTGTCTTCCTGGCCTTGTCCTTCTCCAGCTGGTCTGGGTCATCATCCGCCACTGGTGTAGCGGGCAGGGGTGTTTCAATGCGAGAAGCACTGTCGCTCATAGTTGGATCGATTGAAGGTCGGATGACATCCAGAGACGCATTGCCTTCCATGTTGTCTGCTCGCGTACTGTCATGGTCGCTTCTAACCGGAGCCGACCAGTTCACCAAAGACCTTAGGGTTTCAACCAAGGCCTCAAGTGAAAGTCGCTTGATGGCGTATTCCTTGGGGTAATCCGGCTCGGGCTCTGGGTGCGGCGCAATTTGGGCCACGGTGAGAGGGGGTGGCAGAGTCGCCTTGAGCTGCCATTCACTCGCGGGAGTGGTTTTTAGCCTCATTTCCTCATAGACCTGCTCATGGATAGTGGTAATCATGACAGGTGTAGTGGAAAACTTGGACAGATCCTCAATGATGGTCTGATAGATGTTATCGACAGTCTGTTCGCAGTCATAGTTGAGATAGATCTCCACAAGGGCTCTCGGGTCGGCGCAAAGCCGGTTGAGGATGGTGACGAATTGGAGTTTCTGAGACAGTGGTGCCGTCTTCCGGGCAAGAAGGGCAAGGTAGATTTCATTCAAGAAGACCTCAATTTCTTTCTATTTGAGAGGTCAGCATCTTTTCGCAACTGGGAACGAGCAGCAACAAAAACCATACCTTGAAGGACGCCCGCATGAACTTGATCATCAACCAAAAAATCTCAGAGGAGACATTAAATATTCTGTCCACCGAGCTGGCGCCATTGCGAGTGATGCTCAGACAGAGGTAAAACTTGACAGCCTGAAGAAAAGTCGTGGGCTCGTTGCTTTTTGTATTCTTAATAGTACAGAGAGGAGAAGTGAAGACGCCAATGTTGTTGTTGAGGAGGGTGTGGATGAGGTGGAGGGAGATGAGTTTCGAGCGCATAGGCTGGCCGCGTACGTCGTAGAGCTGGTCTGGGGGAAGGACCTTCGTCGACAAGTTGCAGAAGGAGCGGAATACCAGGTAGGCATCCCGAATGTAGACTTCGTCCTCGGCGTCCAGCACATCGTTGTCGTCTGAGAGGGAGGAGTCGGGACCCGATTGGTCGTTGGTGGACGCAGTGTCGGTATCCCTCTTCGCAGGCTTCAGCTGGGTGACCATGGTGGGCCCATCTCCGAGGTTGGAGTCGTCGAAGCTCTTTCGGTGCTCGAGGTCCTTGAGAGTGAGCTTGACGCCACTCTCTGACGGTTCTGTCATGCCCGCCTCGGATTGGGGTGCTGGTGAATCGTCGCGATCATGTTCGTCATGGGCCCCATTGGCCGAGTCGATCTGCTCAAAGGTGGCATTGCTAGAGCCGTTCTTGAGGTGGTCGAGGTGGATGCGAGCCTCCTTCATGTGTAACCTCGTCTTGACACGCTCAAAGACGGTACCGACCATCTGGGTCAAGGTGCCCTGGGCAACCTGTTGATTTGCGGTGCTACGCGATAGCAGGAAGACATTGTAGACTTGGCGCACAGCCTTGAGGAGGCCGGCGCCATGGACGACGATCTTATCATTGAGAACTGCAGCCAGCAGGGACTTGACGATCTGCAGCTGGACCTCAACGGCAGTGGTCTCGCCCTGGAAGCAGTTGCAGATGGTATCGATGGCCCGTTCGATCAGGGGAGGGGGTCAGCAATTGATTATATGTGTGTGTCTGCGAGAAGGTGCGCGAGTATGGACAGCAGTAGGGGCCGTAGTATTGGATGTACACGGCATCGGGGAAGCCAGGCAAGGTTCCAGGTGCAAGGAGCACGACCAGGCCAGGGAAATGAAGGTCCAACAGCGAGTCAGCACGGGCACACGATAGCGACTGAGGGGGATTGCCGGGGGGTCTTGGGGGGTTTTGGCACCACGGTACCTCCCCCGTGCGCAGCCCACGCCCACAGCGCCGCACGTCGCAAGTCGCATTTGTGCCTTGCCTGGCTGTCTGCTGGGCCGTGGACAGGGTGACAGGGGGGGCGTGCACACGCTGTGAGGTGTGTGTGGCGCTCAAGCGCTGTGGCAGATGGCAGGCCGCGCTGTGCAGAGGAGGCAAGCGATGGAACACCCCGGTGCGATGGCACAAGCTTTGGGTGGATCCCCCTCAATGCCCTCAATGCGACGACGCTGTTTTTATTTTTCTTCTTTCTCCTCCTCGCCTTAGCGCGGTACCAGATGCGCAGCATATCGTCCTCTCCGCGGCCAAGTACCTATCTCCCGGGGGGGCCACCGAACCATCCCCATCCGTCCCATCTTCGGGCCCCTCTGCCTCTCTTAGGCTTCGTACAGGAGGATGTGGATCGGATGGGGACGACCAGAAGTGGCCGGTGCGCGCGTTGGTGAAATCGTAATAATAGCGCTGTGTGGCTCGTTCCGCACGCAATAGGTCGCCGCGATGAGGACGTCTTGATAGCCTCTCCCTTTCGCCTTACCCGCAATCTTGCCAGAAACTACGTCTCATCTCTGGCGCACACTTTTCGTTGCCCTGGTTGGCTCTCACAGCCTCCGGGCCTACTGCTTATACCAGGGGAGTGATTTGCCATCGGGGGATACGAGGTTAGCCAGGACGAGTTGGGCGTGCTTATTAGCGCTATCATTCTCCAGCTTCTAATCTTGGGATGGATGGGTCCTGAACCCGTTCTGGCACCGTCCTGGCACCGTCCTTGAAAATCCGATCCGTCATTTGCATCTCTGGGGTGATGCTACGTAGTGCAGTGCCAGCCTTACTCCTTTGGATATGTGGCGGTCAAGTTCATGATGAAGCCGGTGCTGGTGGTGTCGTCGTAGGCGCTGAAGCTAAGGAAAAAGGGAAACCCCTCTCCCGTCGGCCGTTTGGACGGGACGGAGGCGGCCGTAAGGTCGGCGATGTCCATTGACTGCCGGCAGGGTCATGGCCCAGATGGAGCCTCCAGACTGCAGCCTCCAGACTCGGAGATCGAGACAGCCTGCATATCTTGGTCGGCCTTGCAACTCTGGGTCGCTGGCACGCTGCGGTGCAGTGTGTAACCGACCCTGTGGCGGCCGGGGGGCGTGCAGTGGCGGTTGGGTGAGTGGCCGCGACTACCTACGTACCTATGCAAGCAAGCCAGCCCGTGACCGCGACGGAATGGAGAATGGGGGGGCCATCTTGGGGGGTTCACCGATGAGAGCATGAGATGGGCCACACGCAACGCAACGCGCGCACTGGTGCTGCACCGGGCCACAGGGCCACAGGGCAACAGAGCCACAGCGGGCGGCCACAGCAGCCAGCTGGCACTTTGACAGGCAGTCTGGGCACCACGTGCAGCAGCTGCGTCGCCAGCGATTAGGGAAGTGCAGCCGGTGAGCGCTGGGAGGGCTGTGGGCGCTGTGAGTGTGCTGCGACGCCCGTGGGCCCTGCTGTGCACAGCCGGCTCTGCAGCGATCGCCCTGCGCTACAGTGGTGACGGCCGGTGGGAATGCTGCAAATGCCCACCCGTGTTCCCTGATTCCGCGAAGGCTCTGCTCATATCCGGACCGGGCATCGAGAATTGGCACGACATCGGCACCGCAACTGGCGCTAGACCGGACGCCCGTGGATAAGGGAAGTCGAGCAGGGTCGCATCCAGGAAAGCTTGGCCTCCACGCCCTAATGCCCAACCGCCGACGGGGCGGCTACAGGCGGGCGACGGACCCAAAAACTCGAAACTGCTGATAAGAAGCACGAGACTCGGCGCCGTGGGGTGATGGTGAGCCGGCGTGGGCTGCGAGATGACGGCTTCGTGACAGAGTAGCTTCTGGAACCTGAGCGCGCGGACAAAACTGCATACATCACCTGTTGACACGCACCGCTGTAGTTCGGAATTCGGAATATGGGCTGGCGAGCGGGAAATACGGATCCCGCACTGCACATATTCCTTTTAGTAACAACGCACGCACTGAATAATACTGGGGACGGGTTCATCCCGAGGTTTTTGATGACCTGCTTGTCAGCTCCCCCTGCTCGCTCGCCGATAGTGGCCCTCGCCCCTGCAAGTCCCAGCCCGTAATCTAACCCCGATAGACCAGGATGCGCTTTCGAGTGTGGACGGGCCGCCCGTGGTACAGGTAAGAATGAAAAACCCGTGCATTCGCCATAATAAGCGGGCCTCGGGGACATTGGGAGAATTTCTATTCTTGCGTCTAATTACGGTGCGTACTACAGTCTCAAACGGGAAGCTAGTTTTCCTTCTCGCGGGACGGACAGGATGGAGTATTCACCCCGTCGAGATACCTGGATCCCATGTACGTAGCAGTTTCCCCAGCTCCACCACGGAGCAGAAATGCATGACATCAACTCCCGACACCACCTGCCTCGAAACAACGTGATATCCCCATCTTCAAGCACCCACATACGTCAGGAATAGAGGGGATCAGGAAGAAGAAAATCTTTACAGACGACAGTAAACCAGCCCCGAAACAAGCTCCGGCTCCTCTTGGCTCCCCCCTAAGTCGTCCCTGGCCCACTGGGCAGGGGTGCGCGGTCGACCAAAGTCCCCTCCCGGCTTCGCTGACGGGACGGAAAAGCTGGTTCAAGACCCGGGACAATCAACTTGGATCCGAGGCCTGTGCTCCTCCGATTCCACTCCCTCGACGCCGTAATATCGGCTCTCCATCCGGAGCGCGGACGAACGTGGTTATGCACAGTTAATTTCCAGCTCATACACACACGTGGCTTTGTATCAATTTCTGACCTCCTGCTCTTGGTGATCGACACCCTGTGGTGTGACAGCAGCTTTGGTGCTAGGCACTGGCCTAATCAAAAAGTGCTTCTTATCACATAATTACGCCATGGACTTCATATCCCGGAAAATGGGAAATCAATGACGACAAGATTATCGCATCTCCAAAGTTTCTATCTGTAACACTGGCCAAAACAAGGCAAATGACAAACTGAACCATGTGATTCTCGACTCTGCCTCGTTGACACTATGGTGTCTAGATTACAATGCGCAAATCCTCAGCCACATGTCCATCCTCCATGGGAAGCCATCATCACATCCCGTCGGGCCCGCAGTGTCGATCAGGATGTGCTATGCGGCGTGCCTTACAGAATCCACGCATACCCTCCCGTAGCTCTCCCACGCTCGACTCTCAATGTCACATTGCTTGAATCGCCGATCTTCGATTGCTCTCACAGTCTAGCGCTTCGTCCTCCCAAGTCCATTGCCATTGGCTGTGCGGACCTTTACCTGGTTCTTGGTTCCATGACCTCATGTTCATGTGCGCTCCCCGCCCCACCAGACCATGTTAATGGAGTGAGCGACATGGTGTGCCCACCCGGCCGTTGAATGTGGGGGGCGCAAATCAATCATCCGGACCGGACCAGTATTCTCGATTGAATCTCCATAGCCGATTCTCATCCTTCCGACGAAAACCTTACTATTCACAACGAGAAAAGAGTCAATTGTACCCATTGAGTGGCGTATAATTAGGCTTTGAGGCGCCAAGGGAGCCCACACTTGCTCCCAACGCGGGGAGCTGCGATATGAAACCTAAGGGCTTGGGGATCTTGGCATAACGTGAACGGGAAGTTTAGCTATGGTTTCCAAGTTCAATTGCCTGCTTGACCATCTTCTGCAGTTGACGTATTGCCAGAAACGTGGGCCAATCGTCAAGTCACGCTTAGAGCTCGTATCAAAGCAAGCCCGTCGATGATGAACATAGGTGGGGTGACACCTCGAGACATCCCGGAGCTGATATCGTGACCAACACGCAATCGGCAAATCACCTGCTCCAAGCCATCGGGACTCGTCACGGCACATGTATATCCCGACCCGATGTAGCGCATAACCCTGATGGCGCATGCAGGCCGACAATGGCCATGATCTGATAGCTAGAGGGGTGGCATGAGCATTCAGCGCACAGCTACCCTGGAGCTGGGTCTCGTTGGATTGTTCAGAACTCAATCGACTGGAGCTTGTTGGTTCGGCTCGCCGATGATACGCCGCATTCTTCCAAGGCGTGTGTATCATGATAGCCCAAACTTGACGTAGCTGTTCGGTCTAAGTCGATCACTGGAATGTTGGGGAACTGTTTTACGTATCACTATCAGGTGGACCGTGTTCAAACTGACTGACGTCCACGACTCTGCCCCGCCAGGCGAACCCAGCTCCCGTCCGGGCCGGTGATGTAGATCCAGTGCCTCGGTCATTTTGCTATGGTTTGGACACTTTACAAATCCGGATAGGTACCTTGTCATTGTAAAACGGCCCATCTTGCATCTCCCGACTGGGAACCTCAAAGCGGAGGTCCTCGACCGCGAGGCCATTGATCTGGCACTTATCGAGAAACACTTGAAACGTTTTCTCGTTGCGCTGGGTTGCTGAAATGTAAACCTGGACCGCGGGGTACAGCTGGAAAACTTCCAGAAGAGTTCCAACCAGTGCGGGTATTACACTTTGATCGTATGTGATGTCGGCGCCGAGCACGACATCCACGGGGCGGCCACCATTCCACTTGTCTTCCTCTGTGCCAAGGAGAGCGTGCCCCCATTTGACCTCCATTGGGACCACCGCTGTCGATTCTTGGAGGCCGTTCAGGAACAGGTTTTCGGGGAGGTTGTTGATGACATCGTCGGAGCCGTCTGAGGCAATGACACGAGGGGATCCCAATACATTGGCGCAGAGGATGGACAGATATCCAGTGCCGGCACCCAACTCTAAAATTTCCTTGCCCTTGATGATGGAGCTGTTCTGACATAGATATCTCCCCAGGTGAAGAGCTGCTTCCCAGGTTCGGAGTCCCGTGGTTCCAGCTGCCGAGATGAGAGAGCGACTTTCGAGGAGTGTGATGTGCGGCTCCTTCGCGCAATCTTGCAATTCTGATACAGGTTTCTCACTGGATAGATCCGACAGCTGGTAGGTGACATAGGACTTCTGCTGAACAGAGGCAGCTTCGGGAGTAAGGGGTGTTGCGAGGAGCACAGATAGTGTAGACATCAACTCATCAGAGACACCCTACAACTGTGGTCAGAACAACGATGACACAGCATGCTGGTACATTCAGTGCATGTACAACGGGCCATAACACTCACATACTCATCCCAGTCATCGATACTGCCCTCCACTTTCTTCACGAGCTCCTTCAAGACCCTCAGTTGGTATCTTTGAGGGGGTCCAAATTGAACAGCGCCATCTGCAAACAGTCTTGCGTAGATAGTATCCTGAACTTGCTGCGTCTTGAGGAGCGAGGCCTCGGGAAAGTCCAACTCATGTTCGAGCTGGAGATATTGGTTGCAGAACCGATTGACTTGTCTTGTCCATGGTGATGAGGACGACATGGTTGTTAGTGGGCGCAGTTTGCTACCTCTGTTGTGTGTCGATGTTTGTGTATCCTATGTTGGATGATCATTCACGATGACCTCACAATATGCCGGCAATAAGACACAACCGTCATTGGATAAAGACTTGATGAATAAATCAACCCCACCAAGAGCTAGAAACCCCATCAAATGCATCGCAGAACCAACCGAGTCGCCTCGATCACTAACAATTTCTCATCGCCTGCTCGCTTCCTCGCCGAAGCTTTACCGGCTTGAGACAGGCTCAATGTGGGGTGGGGTTTGTCAGGCCTTAAACCACGTGATGGGTCGTAAAAAACCTGGTTTGTGTGGCAGCCTCAAAAATGGGGCACCACGCCCACACATTTGTTAGGGTTGGGCCCAATTAAGCGACACGGCAATCGGAATTTTCGCTCCTTTGCCTAGTTTTGCCGCTCGCGACACCTTCAACCACGACCTCACCCACCCAACCGCCGTCTCTCCCCCGTCAACTCACCCAGAGACCATCACCACCACCGACACCATGGCGGACAACGACTCCCCCGTCACCCTCCGAACTCGCAAGTTCATCCGCAACCCTCTGCTGGGCCGCAAGCAGATGGTCGTGTGAGTGTGAACCCCCCCGCCGTCGCCATCGCTGTCTCTCCAACTTTTTCTCCTTCTCCCCGGGCCGACGACGACTCTGTTCGATATGCGCATTTACGAAAGAGGATCGCGTCTGCCTGGGAAGAATGAGGAACGGAACGAGAGAAAGCGATGGAGGAATGGTATCGACGATTGAAAAAGAACCTGGGCTGATTGACGCGACCTGCGTACAGTGACATCCTCCACCCCAACCGTGCCAACATCGCCAAGGATGAGCTCCGCGAGAAGCTCGGCGCCCTTTACAAGGCCCAGAAGGACCAGATCTCCGTCTTCGGTCTGCGAACCCAGTTCGGTGGCGGCAAGACCACCGGCTTCGCCCTCGTCTACGACTCCCCCGAGGCCATGAAGAAGTTCGAGCCTCAGTACCGATTGGTCCGTGTTGGCCTTGCCACCAAGGCCGAGCGTGCCAGCAGACAGCAGCGTGCGTACCTCTCCGTGACCGTCGCCTTGTCGGGCAACTATTCCTGTGTGGATGTTGTCCCGGATAGGGACGGCCACTCCATTGTTGGGGAAACACAGTCGGCTAACGTGGTCTCTTCCACTCTACAGGCAAGCAGCGCAAGAACCGACAAAAGACTCTCCGCGGAACGGCGAAGGTCAAGGGTGCCAAGGCGAAGAAGGAGAAATAAACGGCGAAATCCATGTATATCCTCGGATTGGTGGGGGAGCTGTGGTGTTTTGCCTTATGCTGCAGCCACGGGTATGCGGGTGCGTCCATTTCTTCGGCATGAGGGACGTGTCGATGGAATTCTGGACTCGGTGAGGGGGCGTGAGGGCTTGGCTTTCATGATCTTTCCTCAATACACTAGCATGAAATCAATGGTGTTTCGGGTTTCGGACCAAAAATATTACATCACACACATTGGCTCCCTCCGTTTGCGCTCTCGCTTGGTGGCATATGGATGTGTACGTTTGCCGCTGCTGACTCGATGGATGGCGAGGCCTGGGACATCTCACAGCAGGAGGATTCAAGTAATGTGTTAAGAAAAGTATGTATTGTTCATGTCTTCATAAAGGTGCCGGCCAGCCAGCTGGGTATCAAACTCTCTATCCCATCCGTAACTCCTCGACTCTAAGATGCGTCCCAAATCAATATCGGCCGTCATATGCAAAGCATTCATGCTCTCGCCGTCACAGCATCACCCAACACGCAGCTCCGGCAACCACCGCAATACCCCACACTCCTCCCCTCCTCGCCACCCCGGCAGACGCCGCCTTCATGACCGGTATATGCCACCCGCAGTGCGCGGTGCCGTCCCTGGTTTGGCACGCGTAGTACGTCGTCTGGACGTAGCCGAGACTCGCCAGGGCGGCGTCTTGTGTCGGCGCGGCCGTGACAATGGCGACGTAAGGTGGGGGGTCGTCCTCCGGGTTGGATTGTCTCGGCTGGAGATGTCCCGTGGACAAGTTTTCGGGGTTTGTTTCAGTGGGTAGTGGTGCGAGCTCAGTAGTGGTGACGGTGGATGTTGGTGTGGTTGTTGCCGGCAGGGCGGCCGCGATGTTGGCCAGGCACAGAGCCATGATGGTGTAGGGTAGCATCATGATGGTTGCTGAAGACGTTGATATTCGGTGATATCCAAAGGGTGAGGCAATTGAACCGCTGTCTTTTGATGAATTCCAAAAGTACAAGCCAGGAGATGGATTTTGATTGCCGGTTGGGAGTGTGCAGAGCGCGGTATATACTAATTGAGCAGTATGGACATTTGTTGTGTTAAAAGGTCTTTGTTCTCATGACAGATGCTCAACAAGAATAATAGTAACAAGGACAACAACCCCGTGAAGACAAGAAATAAAGGACACAGATCAAAGAATTAAAAGAACGCGAGAACGAGCATACAGTTCAAGGCACGACAATGCAGCTCCCCCCCCGAGATATGCGACACGCGACTCTTTTTATCATGCGTCGGTCCCAGCATGCATCCCCGTGACACACACCAGACACCGGCGGAGTTGCGCATCGACGCCGCAGCGCAGCCGTAGGGCTTACGGGGAGGATACGGGGAGCAAACAGGGCAGCGCTATGCTTAACTAGAGTGCGCTGCAGACGGCGCCGTGGTTGCGTGACCCAATCGGCGCAGTGGGGTTCGTGGATTCTGGGGGGTGGGTGGCAGCTGGTGGTGTTGGAGGTGGTCAGCATGATTGGCTGCGACGCCTTGGATGTGAAGCGGGACATGAAGCGGGACACACACAAGCACCAAAGCAGAGGATACAGTCACGCGAGTTGTGAAACATTTGAGATTCCTTTTCTGGCTCTCTACCAAGTTCAGCAAGCTCCTTAATGCCTTGGCCTGTGATGCTGCCTGTGATGCTGCCCGTGGCTTTTCTCCCTCTGCCTCCTAACCAACCGTCGCGTCGACTTGTCAGTCATGGCCAACGCCAAATTGCCTCCTCGATATCGTCATCGTACATATTAAACAGTGGTATCTTCGCCTGGCCGCCAAAAATGCAGCAATGTATGCAGCTAAAAACAAAAAAGACATCATGATATGATGCATGTGGGTGTGGTCGTCGAACCAAGTATCGCCTCCCCCTCAAGATTTCCCGCCCCTCTTTCTCCGCCCCTTGATCTGGCTGACCGCGCTCGCGTTGGCGTTGATCGCCGGTGGCAATGACGTTTGGCCACGTCCCAGCCTGGTACGCATTGGCTTGCCACTCGTTTTCGCTGGCACACTCTTTCCCCGGCTCCTAGTCTCTCGTCGCGTCGCATCGCGCCCAGTCTCCTGGGACAAGTCCGACTCTGTAGGTAGAGGACTCTCCTTGTACGTTTCGTCCTCGCTGTCGTGCGCGTAATCCTCTGCAAACTGCGACGAGCTTGGGCTAGAGGTGAGCGAAATGACCTGGCTGCCTTCCGGCACCTTGAACGGCGATGATCGCTTCACTCGCTGAGACCGTGTCGACCTTGGTGGTGTTTCCAACTTGGGCGAGATAAGTTTAGGAACATCACCAGAGGCTTCAGGTTGTGTTGCATTCGGGAACAAGCTCCGGATCGACTTGTTCTTGTCCGATGACAGGTCCGACTCCTCCTCACCCTCGTCGAGCTTGCGCATTGCCTCTTCATACTCAAAGTCTTTTCGCACACTAGCCTTTAGAGACTTGAGTGCTGACATTTGCGTTGAAATTCCGGGGCTCTGCGTGTGCCTTGACGTGGCTGCTGTGTGAAAGATCTCTTCCAGCGATGGGAACGGACTACTGCTGTCTTCCTCTGTAGGTGGGTTATCTCGTGGAGTTGGCGTTATGTCGCGTGCGCGAGGAGTCGATTCTGCCATTGATGAATCCTCAATTCGCTCCTCGTGAGATTCCTCCATGCCGTAGTTTGAAGGTGGTTGCCGTCCGCTGTGAACACTGCCTACCGATGAAGGCACTGCGAGAGCTGGGTGTTCAACCACAGGCAATGGGTGAGAATTGTCTGCATCCGATGGTGGAGGGGGAAGCCTGAGAGATGGCATGCTATCAGGAATCACTGATTCCAGTCTAGAATCTTCCAGAGGCATTGGGTTCGAGTCTTCCACGTCAATTTCCATACATTCACCTCCTTCAACTGCTACGTTGGCATCAAGCTTGTCTTGCTCCCCAGACGCAACATCCGGGCTCCGTTTGTCCAGAGCAGCAGCCATCTGTGATGTCTCCTGCAATTGCCGACTGGGGCTGTTAATCCTCTCGATCGGCGAGTCCGTACTTTGGGCCGCGATGTTTGGCGAGTCGTTCGAGGCGGTCAATTCGATGCGTGGCGGGGCTTGTCCGGATGGGATCGAGGTCGATATGTCGCTTTCCGCAGTCTTGGCTGCTTCCAGGCCCCTCAGCTCGACTTCCACCCCGACCATCACTTCCTGCGTATCTAACTCCTCAGCCACAGTCTCGTTATCGTCGTTTTTCTTGCTAACCTTGTTGTCTTCGATTGAATCGGCTGCAGGAGCGCCTTCAGCTGCATGAGCAGCAGCTCCGTTCAGGGGCGCACCGGGTGAGCTGGATGGCGGCGCGGATTGTACCAATCTTGTCTCCATCATTTCAGCCCACTCCACGTCCCTTCGCCCAGAGTCTTCGTCTTCATCATCTTCATCCGAATCTGGCGCCTCAAACCTGTCATATACCCGCTTTCCAGTGTGCTCATCGTACACCTTGTCATTCTCCTCACGGTCCCTCTTCGCAAGTAGGACATGGAGGGAGTTATCGTCACTGATGGATAAGACTAACCCTGTGACAGAGGCGAGTTGGGGTTGCCAGTTTGTGGCCTTGGACATGAGCAGCTGCTTCCAGGTAACAACGATACCAGGCTTGACGTCGTCAAACTCAAGCGCGGGGAGTGTAGTGAGGTCCGACGGTAGAGTCGGGAGATCGTCCACATCTGTGAACTGGCTATCTTCTGGGCGAGTTTTGGCTGGCGTGTCATCGTAGTTGAGAATCACGTCTTGCTCAGGATTGGTTTCTCTCCCTTGAAAGAGGTTGTCGGCTCCTTCTTCATCGCCCTGGTTACCCTTGCCCTTCCGCTTCTTCGTCTTCTTCTTTTTCTTCTGGGTGGTTTCGGCCCATTCGCCGCCGTCCTCGTTCCACTGGGAATCTTCCTCATAGTAGCTCTCATCGTAAAAGGTCTGCGAATCTCTCTTCCTCTTCCTCATAGACCCATACTGTTGCTGAGGATCCCAACGTTGAACAAACGGGAACGGTGGCTCATCAAGCACCATACCCTCATGGCAACATTCCACGCCACGGTATAAAATCTTCTCCCGCCATGCGTCAGGATCTTCTTCGGGCTGCTGCTCCGGCTCGGTCTCTTTGGCACCATCGGTATCTGGGATGTCCCGAGTTCGGTGATTCTCCAATGGCCGCACATCCTTCATAAGGTTCTTTCGAAGCTTTTCCTCGTCGGCCTTTGACTTGGGGGTTTTCAGCCCCAGGGCGCCAAATAGAAGTCTGCGTCCAGCACCCATGTCAACCTTCATGCGACGCTGCTGCGAGGTGGGTTCGCTGCTCGGAGGAGCATCCTGGGGAGTCTCCACCGTAGGTACCTCCTTTGGCTGTGCCTCGATGCTACTGGGAGTAGCAGTCTGGTCTCCTGTTGCTTTTTTGGGAGTGTCGTCGTCGACCATGCTAAGAAGAAGGGCTTTCTTTCGAGCTAGTAGCTCCGACTGGTCATCTTCAACCTCAGAAATCATTGCCGACTGTTGTTGTGAGCCGTTTGATTCCTTGAGCTTTTTGGCATCTCGTCTCCGAGCATTTCGCTTCTGAGTCCGAGTAAGACCACAGCCGGGAGGGACAGGGGCCGTGATAGGTTGTGAGGTGGAAGATGTAGCTACGACCTCTTGGATGAGCTTGGGGACTGTGGGTGTCTTTGCTACAGCCTTCCTGGAGGGGACCTCCTCTGGTTCTGATGCGGAATCGTCACTCGAGCTGCTGGAGTCAGAGTCGCTAGAGCTGTCGCTATCGTCCCCTGGGCGAACCGCCAAATCGTCGATGCTAGCATCATCACTTTCGCTAGAGTCGGAGTCGGAGTCGGAGTCGGAGTCAGAGTCACTCAAATCGCTGTCGTCAGAGCCAGATGAGTTATCCATGGCATCGTCATCGGAATCGTCGTCAGAGTCGTCTTCGGAGCTCGAGTCATCATCTGAGTCGGATTCTGAGCTACTGCCACTGCTGGACGTGTCACCACCAACCGGCTGAATACCAATGTTGAGCAATCGTCCAATATTGGGTGTTCCCGTCGTTACATCCTCAATCCCAAAACTACCCGCAAGAGGAGCATCGATGCTCTCTACCTCCTCAATCATTGGCCTTGCAGAGCCACTTGGGCCTTTGACCTCTGGGCTTCCAGATTCTCGGGCACCAAGACCCGCAAGCAATGAAGTTTGTTGGCTGAGGAGGGCTGGCTGAGCGAAGTCGGTAAAACCAGTCAACGCTCGATCCATCATCTCATCAAAGCTCATAGTAGGCTTGCTGGATTTGGTGAGCGCCTGGAAAGTTTCTCTCAGGTTCTTGCTCTGGCGGAGCAATTCGTTATGGATGGTGGATACTGATGTTAGGGGAAAAGCTGATCGAAGAGTGGTGATGTAGTCCAGGGATGAGAGGTCAAGATCTTGGGCCGTAAGAAGACCCTGGGGCAGATCGTCGTCGTCGCTGGAATCGAATTCCAGGCGCTCTGTTGACGGATGGTCCCCTACAACAGCGTTGTCTTGCTGTAGAACTCGTAGCTCCTCCTCGAGATTAACGTCATCCTCCTCCTCGGCGCTGCTCTCAGCATCTTTGCCTGGCAGGAAGTCGTTATCATCGCTATCGAGGCCGTCGTCGTCTTCATTGTCGGCATCGCGGTCAGCATCATCGAACAATGTGTGTATGCCAACGCTGCTAGGCTCATCCGCGTCGAATGACTCTGGGCCTTCCAACATGAGCTGCTCCGGTTGCTCTTCCTCATCCGTGTAGTCTTTGTCGCTGAAGGACTCATCGTCTTCGTCATCCTCAGCATCCTCATCTTCCTCCATGTCATATTCAAGCCGGGCTCGTTTTCGTGGAGGCAGGTCAAGGGCGGGTCGATCTCGAGGCACCCTCAGCCAGGGTCTGCCGAAAGCGAGACCGTCAACGAGGTGCCTCCCATCGGAGGAAATCTGGTGTCGTCCGGTGAGTCTTCGTCGCCTGAGGTCTTCGGTAAGGAGAGATCGAATCCTGTTCCAAAGTTAGCTTGGCTGCGCATCAGCTGTTGAAAAAAGACAAAACCTACAAGATCTGATCATCCTCCTTCAAGATCTTGCCAACCTGCTGGAAGTGCAAACACTCAAAAGCGCCTCCATTGCCGTCGGCTAGCTCAACAGCGTAGTCCTCGAGACCCCATTCCCCGCTTTCGAGAGGAATCACTTCGTTGACCTGGGCGAGGAGCTTTGCGACGGTGAGGTCGTCGGAGGCGACGCAAGGCCACACGAGCTTGACCTCAGGGACCGCGTGCCTGCGGATGGCGAGGCGCAAGCGGATGCCTTGGGATGACATCGTGTCGGGTTGATTGTGGGTTGTTCTATAATCGCATTCTTGAGAAAGGGAAGTCAAGGAGAGTGGGTGTTCTGAAGGCGAACGCGAAGGGAAAGGAAGAAGAAAAAAAAGAAGTTGCACTGTCAACCTTGACGCGTGAAGTGCTAGTGACGAAAGGCTGAAATCTTGCACGGTTGGCACCTGCCTGGCCCAACGGGGGAGCCGCTAGCGCACGTCGTTACAGGGTCATCCCCACTAAATTTCACATAGCACAGTAACGTCATAAGGCACATGCAACAGTCACTCAGTATAGTTATGCAAAGTCAAACCGAAATCCAGAAATCGCCAATTGATAGAATTTAGGTAGAGATGAATTGTTTGTAGAAGAATATTTAGGCAGGTCTTGCATGCTTGCTGAGTCGACTGCGGTTCTACCAAGTCTTTCATTCGTCCAGGGCCAAGTTCCGACTTAATCTGACTCATGACACTCACAAGTCATCTGAGAAGACAACCACCCATCCCCATTCGCTAGTCCAATTTTCAATCATAAAAAGGTTTTGAGGTATACCAGGTTTTATCTACAGACCCAACATAGCTTCCGCCATAACGCCGTCGAGAGCACCCCAAAACAGCAACAAACTCCAATCATATGTGCAATGCTGAACCAACAAGCTTTCCTAGCTTCATGCTTCCAAGGCCATGCATCATCAGTTTATTTAGACATTCCGCCCATATCCAACATATGGCCCATCTTCTCAATCTGTAATATTGGTTAGCTGATGTTCACGGGACTTGGAAGATAAAGTAGGCAAGACATACCTTGGCCTTGAGGTAACCCTCGACCTCCTCACTTCGGAAGCCGCCCCGACCCTTCCACGAAAGAGGCACCATGGCCACGCGCTCTTTGACCACAACCTCTCGGTTCGGTCCCTCAACTGCTCGGATCTTTTCCGGGTTGTTGGTCAGGAGACGCACGTCTTGCTGGCCGAGATCCCGCAGCATCGCCGTGGCAAGTCCGTAACTGCGCGCGTCGGCCGGGTGTCGTAGGATCAGATTCGCCTCTACAGTGTCCGATCCCAAGTCCTGGAGGTTGTAGGCCTTGAGTTTCTCACCGAGACCGATACCACGGCCCTCTTGTCGGAGATAGATGATGATGCCACCGCTGGCGTTGCCGGGAAGACTCATGAGACGTGCAGCCTCATCCAGCTGCTCACCGCAGTCACACCGGGCTGACCAGGCAGTCTCACCCGTGTAGCACTCGGAGTGAATTCTCACCAGGGGAGCCTCAGTTACCTGGGGCTGCTCCTCACGGCCGCGGGCGACTCCGGCGCCCATGCCGCTCGTGGTCCGACCCGGGAACAGCCTGCCAGTGTATGCGCCGCGCACCATACGGTCCATCTGGGTTTCACCCTCCTGGGGCGCATCGAGACTCTGGCTGCGAATGTCATTGCCAAAGACAATGGCAAGGTGCTCCTTGCTGTCGACGTTGTTGGTGTAGAGGTGGAGGAACATCTCAGTGCCGGCAACAGTGGGGATGCGGGCGCGCACAATACAATTCACCTCGGGCAAGGTCTCGAGCAGTCGAGGTTTCTTAGAACCGCAACCGCCCGAGGGAATTGAGCTGTCGACAGGAACACCGCGAGGCCCAGCGGCTGTGGGTGTTGCGGTGCCAGGCGTGGCGGGCGGCGTGAAGGCGGGGGAGAGTAGCGATGG
>JAANBB010000166.1:0-78015 GCA_014621425.1 Cylindrodendrum hubeiense
GAAGCACATTGTCTTTGTCTTTGGTCTCCTCTTTGGTCTCCTCTCTGGGCTCCGCTCCCCAGGATGCCGAAAATCCAAAAGGCGCAGCCAATGGTGTCGCTCCCTTCACCCCGTATTGGCGCGTGACCCGACGACTAGGACTGGAGACGACACTTTTTACGATCTGCGCGCTCGCCTAACTGCGGAAGTGTTTCCGCCCCGAATACCCACCTCCCGCTTAATCTGTAGAGTGCGGCTCTGAGCCCGCCGGCTCCAAACACTCCAGACACTCCAGACACTCCAGACAGATCCACCATTTCTTCGGGCGCCGTGTCAGAATCACACTGACCAAGCCCCAAGGCAGACAGGAAACGGTCGCCGGACGCCGACGATTTTACTGTGGACACTCTGCCTTGCCTGCCTTCACCTCCCCCCCAGTAGGGTTCCAGTTCAACGGGGTGGTGTAACGGGCAACAGGCCTGCATGGTGTGAAGATCTCTATCTCCAAAGACATGGCATAATATTCCGCGAAGGGGAATTCATCAAGATTTACCAGGAATCGTCCACCCGCCCGGCGGAAATGTGCATGCATGACATGAAATGCTACTGTCAAATTGGGACATGGCCTGCATGGTGGGAGGGAACACATACCTGTCTCATTTGTTGGTGAGATGTGGTGATCGGCAGTGTGCAGCTTGGTAGGTGGTGGTTTGGTGATTTGAGTTTGCAGCTGAGTGCTCTAGGGTAAGTCGGTCACCAAAGAAGGCTTCACTTACACCATCTGCATCCGTCCATCGACATCCTTTTAGAATTTTTTTGTGTACTTCCTCCGACTATTCTTACGTCTATATTTTTTCAGACTCTATTCCTCTGCAACTCTATATATGTTCGTGTGATTGATTATACACTTTCCATTTGTCACAACTCTAAACATTCGCGATCTCACTTCTCCATCCCCATCCACCTATAGTTCCCGGGCCAAGCTTTTGCATACCAGATGCCTCACATATCTTGATCACCACGTCTCTCACTGCCCGTACCTCGGCTACGCTCGCACCCCCGTTGAGTGCACCTCTCAAGTGACCCTTGAGTTGGGGGTTGACCTAGATACGAATAATGAGTGATGTCCAGGTTGAAGGAGTTGTGAGATCTCGCCGACAAAAGCTACTCACGTCTTGTGGAATGAGACTAGCAATGAGGACAAATGAAGTCTCTGTCGGCGTCAAGACGTCGGTGTTGCTAAGTATGTATCCATATACCAGTCTCGCCATCAGCCCAAGATCCTCTGACCCTGATCGATCCATCTGGCCCATGACTCTTTTCGAGATCTTCCCGTATAGTTTGTCAAAGAAGGTTTGTCCTCGCTGCAAGACCTGCGGTGCCTGGGTCTCATAAATGTCCCGAGATCTGGATGAGGGAGTCTCATCCCCAGGTGCGTCGAGAAGATCCTCCGGTGTCGCAGCCTTCAATGCCAGCAGTGCGTTGATAGTCTGTGAGTTGTGTCAGACTCACTTCCGCCACGAGATTTGTCTATGCACAATCGATACCTTTGGCAAACCCCCAACGGCTGAAGCTTTGACGAGAGCCTCACGTATCCGTCTTGAGACATTGAGTTGGCCTTCTCGTTGGGAGAGGTCTCCGGTTATGTCCAGACCTTCCTCGATGGCTTGCTTGTACACCCTGGGGAGCTCATCCGGCCGGTTCAGGATGGACAGGGTCGTCGCAGTGATAAAATACCAGGAATTCAGAGGAAGATCCGGCTGTCTGCGGATGGCTGCGAGTAGCGCCGGGGTGAGGATGGGCGCTGCGGACGCCATGGCGTTTGTGATGTCTCGTTCAACTTGGACGTACAAACTCAGCTAACTGGCGAGAAGAAGAGAGGTAGCACCGTATCACGCTTCAAGTTGGAGATAGTTATAAAAAAGAGATTTGTCAAGAGATAAGGCTATACCAACCAATGTACACCATTTTATTGCATGACTATCTGACAATCTGACAATCTGACAGCGCTGACATGCAATAGGATTCCTATCCTCGGCTTCAGGGTAGGCAATCGAGATCAATTGGATGGTCACGGATTCTGATGACACACGGCAGAACCTCGGCAACGACAGCGCAGGTGGTTGCTGACACACGGCTAAAACACGCGAGTAGATAAGCGTCACGTGCCCCAATTCAAGACCCCTGCGCTGCGTCATCGACCACCGACCACCAGTGGTGTGGCCACTCCATAACGTGGCATCAAGCGACAACGACGACCATATCATTGCTTTCGCCGACGCATCCACACACGGGCGGCTGCGGATTCAACAATGGGGATGCGGGCGTGATTGGTTCTTTTACGTTTACTTTAGAATCCCTCAGTCTCGTTAACCCCGATGCCCAAGATGCGGTTGGGCTGGTACGCTGGGGTAGGTGGTTCCCCATCGCGAGAGCTCATAGCTCATAGCTCCGTGCAGCTGTGGCTTGGTGTTCCGAACTTTGAACTTGATGCTGACTTCCACCACGCAGGCCTCAACGGCCCTCGCGGGCACCGTTGTGCTCTCCGCTTTCTACCAGCGAGCCAACTTCTACTCGGCCATGGTCTATCTCGCCCAAAGCAACTTTTGTCTGTTGGTAGGTGTCCCGCACTTCCGGATCCCGAGCTCCCCGCCTCCCTCGCGACACATGCTCACCACCAACAACATCTAGGTCTTGGTCAACTTTTCATTGCTACTTTATAGCAGCTTCGTCTACGGTCTTACACGACTCTTCTTCGGCCCCTTACGCGCGGTCGAGGTCGAGCAACTTACCGAGCGAGCATGGTTTGCGATAACGGAAACATGCCTGGCCATGACGATATTCAGGGAGGAAATCGGCGCATGGTTCCTCGTCATGTTCGCCGCGCTTGTTACAGGCAAGGTTTGGGGATGGATCGGCGACGGCCGCGTCGAAGTTCTCGAGCAGCAACCCCCAGCGAACCCCCGGCTCTTCCACCTTCGTCTGAGCGTCTCCCTCTCCCTCAGCTTCATATACGATATTTACATCCTTCGATACGCGATCAACACGGTGATCCAACAGGCACGGCCCAACATGATGGTTATGTTCTTGTTCGAGTTTGCCGTCTTGGCGACGTGCTCATGGCGGACCGGGGCACGATACGCCCTGTCGCTCACAGAGCAGAACATCCAGGAGTCCCAGAAGCGCACGCGTTTGGCTGAGCGGAGAAGAGAGGTCAGGGAAGAGCGGGAGACAATCATTAGGCGCCGCGAGGCTGCTGAGGCAGCGGGCGAGCCAGTCCCGGATAACCAGGCACCGCTACCAAGCGAGGATGACATCGATGAGATGGACATTGAGGTGCCTGGATGGTCCGCCAAGGGTGAATGGGTTTTGTGGTTGGACCTTTTGAGTGGTAAGTTGACGAGTCCCCCTGCCGCGCTTCTATGGCTAACAGTAGTAGACATGATCAAGCTTGGCATCTACGTTGCCTTCTTCTTTATGCTCCTCACGTTCTACGGTCTGCCCATCCACATAATGAGGGACCTGTTCATGACATCTCGCGACTTTGTTAAGCGACTAGGTGCCTTGCTCCGTTATCGCAAAGCCATCCAGGAGATGAATCGATATCCCGATGCCACCGAGCAGGAGCTCTCTCGAGAAGACACGTGTATTATCTGTCGCGAGGAGATGCGCCCCTGGGAGCCAGAGAACAACCCGGGAGCGATTGATCGAATTCGTCCAAAGAAGTTGCCTTGTGGGCATATTCTGCACCTTGGCTGCCTCAAGAGCTGGCTCGAACGTCAACAAGTCTGTCCAACCTGCCGAAGCCCCGTCACTGGTGGCGATGCGGCTCGTCCCGCGCACCAACGTGCTGCTGGTCTCCGAATAAACATTGGAGGGGCACGTCCTGCAGGTCAACAGCAACCTCCGGTTAATGGGGGAGACGATGCCGCCCAGGGCCAGCAGGATGGCGCTGGAGCGAATCCCCAGCGCCCCGCGGGACCCAGGATATTCAACCTGGGGCCAATTCGGTTTGGGTTCGGAGCCAACAACCAGCAGGTTCAGGAGCTCGCACAACAATTCGGCATGGCACGGGGTGCTCTTAATCAGGGGGGAGTTCCGCCTGCAGCACCCGTTGCAACCCCTACTCTTACTCCTCAGACTGGTATTCCGGCTCACACTCAGCCGCTGACTGGAGACAATCTCCAGAACATTGGCACTCTACTCCAGCAAGTCGACCAGATGATCCAACGTGAAGTGCAGTCACTTCAGAATACGCAACTGGAACTACAAACTATCCATTTATTAAACGCGGAGCTATATCGCCTCCGCCAGCGACAAAATCTGCAGGACCAAGCACAAACAGGCCAGACGCTGCCTGCGGTGTCTCCCGGCCTTTATATGCCTCAACCTCCCACTATGCCCCAGTTTCCAACTCAACTTCCCACTATGCCCCAATATCTTCAGCATCAGACCGCACCTCAAGTCGCGCTGAACCAGGCCCCTGGTTTCCCTACATTCCCAACCGTTCCTCCACGGAACCAGAGTCCTCTCATGGCCCGTCACGGAGCCTCTAGTACCGCCACCCCTATTCCAGCAGGAAGCGCCGAGCTCCCCGACGGTGTCGTCATACCTCCTGGCTGGTCCTTGTTACCGCTGCAGAGACTGGATGGTTCCTCGAGCTCGACGCAGCCCTCGCCGCAGGCAGGCCCCCAAACTACGAACGGAGAGGGCTCCAGTGTCGTTCAGCCCACACCTACTACGACACAACACTTGTCGACCGAGAGTCGAAGCAATGAGGTTCAACGGGCTGAGGTAGTTTCACAGGTAGTCCCTGCGGAGGAGCAGCCAACTACCCGCTCGGCCTCGACGGCCCAGTTTACGCGAACAGTCGAGGCCCCTACCGTCGTGGCGCCTAGCCCTAGGATGCCTAACTGGGGAGGATCGGCTCAGCTTTTTGGCACCACCGCCCGCCTGGATCAGGCGGAGCCTGCATCCCAGACCGAGACACCAGCTGAAGCTTCCGTGGGTGGTACTGCCGTTGTTAAACCCTCTTCGCAGTCAGGTTCAGAGGCAGCACCTAAGGCGGTTGCATCACAGCAGGACGAGTCGAGCGAATCGAGCGAGTCAAGTGACCAAGAAGACTCGCCAGATGAGGTCCTAGGAAAGGGTAAGGGCGTAGCTGCAACGGTTGAGGACGCTGATGAAGATGAAGATGAAGACGAAGACGAAGACGAAGACGAGGACGAGGATGAGGATGAAGGTGATGGTGAAAAGGAGAGGGCTTAGCGAACATGTCCCCGACGGAGATGGGAGGAGCGTCTGTATTTTCCCCCTTTGGCTTCCGCCTTCTGCCTCATCGCTCTTCTTTGCTTTCCCCCGTCTGTGTAGCATATTGGCTTGGGCAGTCTGACATACCCGGCCCTTGAGCAAAATCGATATTTGTTTTGTGAGGCAACGGCATGAAAACAGCGGCGTTTGGAGGAGTTTCGACTTTTCTTTCTTCGGTTTTAGTGGTGTCGGTCGCTAGTTTAGGTTCGACAGCAGCAGAAAGAAATACATTCGTTGAGGTTTCAGCAACTTGGGTTTTCGATTGGTGAAGTCATGTATAATTGCATCGTGCGTGTGAATATATCTCTGACTTTGGCGTGCAATTTTATTATTGATGTGCACAATCCCCTTTTTACCACCACTGCGTGCCTCAAGACACTTTAGTGATAGACGCCCCTTCATCCGTAGACTTCCCTCATCCCTCATCGCTCAAACTGTACATATGAGGAACCATAATAGACAACCCCCGCCATGATAGAATTGACGGACAAGCAACGACACATGCTGATAAGTAATGGAGAGAAGAACAAGAGCAACAAGACGCGACCAAGTAAACAGCAGTGACAGATGTAAGATCATATAGAAGAAACAAGGGACAAGAGTATCACCTGTCTTCAAGGACCGCAGAATGAGGAGACGCTCGCTCACACATGCATGCAACGTCGAAACCATGTCCGTCCATCCCAACAGCACCCATTCCCCCCTTTTCTCCGCCAAGGCCTTGTCCTTGTCCTTTTTGCCCCATATCAACCATCCAAATGGGCAAGGGGAGATGAAAGAATCGAACTGAAAAAAGTGATACAAAGGAGAGAAACAATCGCACACCCTGTTGTGGTACCCGCATCTGGTCATGCCTCCTATACCCTGTTGTCCTCCACGAGACATATGTCCGTTGTCTCGAGTCGATATACATTAATCATCCCCTCCCTCCTCTCCGCCTCCTAATTCGCCAAAAGGATTGGACGTTAGCGTTAGCGCGTCAACTCAGAGCTTGAATCACTTAGCAACTGCTTCCCCTATGTGTCGAGCACATCCCTTTCCTCGTCTGTGGGCAGCAGCGGGGTCTGTCGCTCCAGAATCACGTCATCCTTATCCCATGCTGGCCCGGGGCCGGAAAAGCTGGGCAAGGGGATTGACGACGGTTTCGGAGTGATCGCGGGATCGAAGTTATCACTGCTCATGCTGCGCAAGATGCTCGTCGTCGCCTCACCTTTTACCGGTTGGGGACTGAGCACTCCGGGGGCGGACTGCACAACATAAGAAGGTGACTTCACATCCCCAGACCCAAAGGGTAACGGGCGCGATGGGATTTCGCGACTCACACCCGCAGATTCACCTTCCTGGCCCTCCTCTTCCCCGCTGCTCCCAAACCTCTGCCGCAGCACATCAGACTGCTTCTTGGCTAGCTTCTGCAGCTGTTCCATTGGATCCTTATGACGGAGTATCATGTCAGTCAACTCGCAAAGACAATCCTCGGGGCCCCATCGCCTCCCATGCACACATACCCACTCAGACTGCGCAGGCACTCCCTCCGCCTCAGGAAGCTGTCGTGGTTCATCACCCTTCACGGCCTCTGTACCACCGCCTGACCAGAACGAGGGCCGACGGATCGGAGCCGGAGTAACAGGCAAGCTGGGACGCTCCGCCTCAGTGGGGAAGTCGGTCAGCTTCAGGCCGTGCAGACGCAAGCCACCCCCATCACCCGTTCCGAAGCCCTTGATGCCCCCAGGACGCCTTGTTGAACCTTGGGTTTTCCCACGACGTGGCCCTTGGAGACCTTCGACATAGCGCTCAATCTCCGGCACATCGTCCCACGCGTTGACTCGCGTGAAGGAGGTCCAAGGATCTAACGGGGCAGACTTGAGGGCTGGCGTCGTTGGGGTTGACGGTTCACTCTTGGCGTCGCTTGTTATCGAGCCTATGACTGACGATTCCTCTAGAGGCTCACCCCAAGCTGGGGGTTCCTCAGGAGGCGGCGGCACAGGCGGTTCCCCGACAAAGCTTCGCGTTGGCGGGGGTCGATTTCGTTCCCAAGGAAAGATTTCAGAAGGTGCCTGTGATGGAGGAGCCGGACGCTCCTTTGGAACCTCGTACCACATGTTCCTAGGGGGACTAGGATACCGTGCTGGTGGAACAAACGGAGCCGCGTCCTCAGACATCTCGTAATGAGTCGAAGGAAAGTCGATCGCTTCGGGCTTCGAATCAGAAGGAGGCGGTTGTCTACCGGATAGTGTTAACAAAACTTGTCCTGTAGTATAACTGTGAGAGACTTCGAGTTTACCTTTGAGCATCCCAGCTGTGCATTGTGATAGGGCGTGGCTCAGGTTTGTGCTCCGCAGGCGGCACTCCTCCCTCAAGATGGGGATGGTGGTGGTGGTGATGATGATGATGATGATGATGATCGTCCGGCACCTGTTGCTCTGGCCGAGCCTCAGCCTGGGTCCCTGAATCATAGCTCACAGACTCGCTTTGGGGAACAAAATGCGAAGCAGGGGGGGTCGAATCAGAGCCTGATGTCCCGGCCTGGGTTTCAACATCATGATGGGGCTCATGATGATGACCATGCTGTTCACGGTGATGTTCATGGTCGTATCCATGTTCACTGTCGTGTTCATGGCCGTGTCCATGTTCACTGTCGTGTTCATGGTGGTGATACCCGGGTTGATCATGGCTCGGGGGTGTGGGATGAGCGCCTGCGGGAGGCGCCGGGTCGGTATGACCCTGGACACGATGCTCACCAGTACCTGGCTGCGCGGGGGCAGGCTGAGGGTGAAATTCCCCTTTGGTGAAGTACTGCACGTATTCAGAGGGAGGAGGGCCAGGTTCAGCAGCCGATTCCTGCAGTGAAATATCAGCAACTACAGATAGCTAGATCATGAGGCCTCCGGATGCTTACCTTGGCTCTAAAGTGCCGGTCGTAGACAGCCCACCATCGTCCGACCATCTCGTCAAAGGGGCCACTGCCATGAGGTGCATCGCGTCCAGTAAACCATGGCTTGTTGGAGCCAATGAAGTGGACCATGTTGATGCTGGACTGGAAGTGCCGGTAGGCGGGCACGTATTGGTAGTGGGCAGACGGGGTGACGTTATAGGTGAAGCTCAAGCGATGGTAACGGTTGCCAAAGTGCATGTTGATGAGGCCCTGATCGGCGCCGTCAAATGAGATACCCCTTTCTGCCATGGCCATCATGGCATAGTAGTCACCCATGTTGGGCTTGAGGACCATGACACCCGTGTTGAAGAGGTCCGGCCATCCAATGTCGGGTGCGGCTGCGAAATCTTGGGTGATGGAGAAGAGCTCGTCGGGCGCTCGGTAAGCGACAACATCAGCGTCGATATATACGATTTTAGAGAATTCTGTGAGCTTCCAGAGGTTGATCTTGGTGAAGGCAGAATGCAAGTCGGCGCGATTCATGAGATGCAAGTTGGCCGGACGGTCATTGCGAATGCGCGGCACGGGAAATATGTAATCATACACGGTCTGGAAGCCGAGAGGAGCAATTGGTCAGGTACGGCAATGTTGTGAAATGATGCGAGTTAGAGCTTACCCTTAGTTGGGCTATGGAATCGGCAGAGACAGAGTCGAGCGTGACCAGGACGGCCAGCTTAATGCGGGTGCCGGCATCGCGTAGAGAATGTGCAAGGACGAGCGCGCCTGAGGAGGAGTTAGCAAGGCGGCATGATCAAGGCCAATTGAGCGGGCATGACAAACCAGGGAGATAGGAGTCGCTCAGGAGCAGCTATTCGCAAAGGTGCACAAGTCAGCACGAGGTTTTGGGCACGCGAGGCGACGAGGGGTGAGTCCCGTGGTCAGACGAACCGTCGCATAGACATGGTCCCCGCCAGGCGCGGCCATGACTGCGCTCCACAGAAGCTGTTAGACGAGCTCGGAGCTTTGGGCCCAGGTCGTCTACAGGCTGGAGGACAGGTCAGCAACCCATGAGGTAAGGGAAGCTTGCGGGGAGAAGAAGTTTGGAGGAGGAGAGAAAGGTTGGCAGGTAATTTTCCTGTGCGCGTTGGGAGAGTAGAGCAGAGCAGAGTAGAGTAGAGTCGAGCCGAGTGGAGGGTCCGGCCGCCGATGTCGTCGTGCGTCTTGTTTTTCGGGGGCTTGATTGGGAGAAGATGACTGGAGGAAAGGGAAGATGAAGGGGAAGAGGAGGGAGGAGACGCAAGGCCAGGGTGCGTCAGATGCGACGTGACGTGACGACGGGTTGGGGAGGGGAAGGTTAGGGAGAGGATGGCTGATGGATGATGGAGCGGATGGTGATGTGATGATCCGATGGAGCGATGGAGCAGCGATGGAGGGGAGAGCTGCTGCAGATGCGCCTCGTACTAGCTATGTACGCCCACCTACCGGTAGATACAGTGCATGTGCCTGCCTGAACATGCCTGGACAAGCCTGGACACGCTGGGAGGGGCGCGAGCTACAGTGGGGGCCTTGGCCTGCAGCGCGCTCTGGATCCTCGACTAGGGGCAGCCGACGGAACCCATTTTAGGAAAGGCAGGGTGGTGCAGCCAGGGAATTAGTGGACCGGACGCCTCCCTCCCCCGCCACCAGGCCCCGAATGTCAAACGGCTCTCCCTGTAATTTGGCCCAAGTGCCCAAGTGCCCAAGTGCCCAGGGAGCTAAGGGAGCTACGGAGCTACGCGACCGAGCCCAAGGGACAGGGACGGTGGATCGGATCGGTGGGGGGTTTGTGTTGTGAAGCTTTGGCTAGCTCGGGGTGCACAACCGCCCGCCGCCACTCACGGCCCAAGGCCTTTTGAACGGAGGTGCTGGAGCGGATGAGAGAGAGACACACACAGGGAATAGGGGAATAGGGAAATAGGGGAACATGTTAACCATTCTGCGTCTGCAACAGGTCGCATCCGGGGCAACCTCAGCCGCCGACGTGCTGCGACCTGCCTGCGGGAGTCCGGGTCGGGGGAGCACTGCATTTGCATCCCCATAATAGCCCCATTCCACACTGAGGTAAGGTAGCGGAACACGAACCAACCACCAAGCGCAATGCTCCTCTGGCTCTGCTCCTGCAGCGCCGTTTTTCTTTCCCTTCCCTTTCCCTTCCTCGTCCTCCATCGGCGCTCCCTGGCTTAGCCTGCTGCCGGTGCTGCGTGCAGTGGCGGCGGGGCGACAGTTGGTGGGCTGCCAATGCACAGGGAGCCAACAGGTTTACGCCGGCAAGCCACGTTACAGCGTCGTCTGCCATTCCTTAGGGCATGATATCACCCATCTGACAATCATGAGGATGAACAGACAGCGGCCTCTGGCGACAAGGTAATTTCAACATGTACTATTACGAAGCTGTTCTGTCATCCATCCATACATGACTCCCTGGCCACACGTACATAGTATGTGCTGCTGCAGATATCCACCCTGCAGAACCTATCCTGCATCATCGCCCGATGGTGTTCTGATCGTACTGGTTGCCCTCCCTGGCCGCCTGCGTCCGAGGCCCCGTCGCATCCCTGGACCACGGCCACAACCTCAACCACAATCCGACGCCGACGCCGCAAATACGACGACGCGCGACCCTCGCGTATCAGCACCTCATCATCCATTCCAGGGTTTGCCCGCTCAATCGAGAACCCCAAGACCCTTGCCTGCCCGTGTACCCGCGTACCCGTGTAACCAACGCGCACTTTGGAAAGTCTCATCCCCTGCCCTGTCTTGTCTCAACAAAGACCATCGTGCTCATGACGCCCCAACCATCTTGACCCAAGAGTCAAACTCCGCAGTCCAAACCTCATGGTCATCCGTGGCTCTCGCCTCGACGAGGTCGATGTCATTTACTACACGGGTGAGGGAACTAGGTTAGCCTGGTTTGGAACATAGCCCTGCCATCTCCGTAGTAGGCAGGGAGTCGAATAGCCCGGACCTGCCGGCATCGTCATCATCGCGTGGATAACCGGTAATAACGACATGCACGGTTCACAACTTCACAACTTCACTCCCTCATCGACCCCCACCGACCCTCACCTTGCACTTTACCCTGCCTTCGATTGCTGACGCGATGCACCCGAGACATGTTAAATAATCCAAGATATCAACCATATTTAAAACGAAACGGAACCGAATCGCCATTCCAGTACACACCTCCACCATCTCTCGTCTCAACCTAGCATTTCCCCCGCTTCCCCACACCCCGCGGTGGATGTCATGCCTCCACGACTCCGCTCATGCATATGCTGTGGAATCCCACGCAGCACCGAATAGCCTCGACTATCCATCTGACCTCCTACACCTCAATGCTGTTCTTTCCCAATGCGTCATTGATATTCTGCTAGAGCCCATCGCATGGCTAGCTCCAGAACCACCGTCTTGCGATCCCTACAAGCCACATCGCGCTCTCAGACAGTAACTGGAGCTCCTACGCCTCGGCTTGCGAACTCCGGGAGCTAAAGTTATGAGCGAATCAACATTTTCCTCGCGCCGACGCGGCTTCATGATATTTTGCCATTACGTGGGGGTAAGCATGTACATGTCTTAGTTAGTCTCTTACGTTTCTTCCCGTCCTCAGCTCCCACGCGAAGGCGTGGGCAGAGCCAGCCACGCCGTCACCAGCAGCCGCAAATTGGTTTCTTGATGCCAGGCGTGTGCAAATCACCCGACGGCATTGTCTTAGATTTTACAATAGACCCGTACTCGGCCTTTCTGTGCCTTTCTGTACAATGCCGGCAAGAGGAGGCAGGCGAAAATTCAATGGTTACAACTCCCTCTCCCTTTTCTACTCCTTAATTTCATCCCTTTCGCCGATAACGAACACTCCAGCCACCCGGATCTTGCCAAACTAGTCCTTCCCTTCTGACTCGTAGCAATATCAATATTTCAAACCGGTAGTGTTTGCTCTGCCCTCAGTCTTACAAGTCCTTCTTCAAGGCGTGCTCCGGCTTGTGGGTCGTCTCGTAGTCAATGTGGACGTAGGCCCTCTCGATGTCTGGCAAATCTTCCAACTTGATCTGCAGAGCCTCGGCGATATCGTGGCTCTCCTGCAGCGTCTGCGAGCGGTCCATGACAATGTCGACCTCGGCGATGAGGCGTGGGCCCGAGTGGTAGACGCGGACAGTGTCGATACCCTGGATGGAGTCCGAGTGGGTGATGCAGACGTACGTGATGAGTTGCTGGGTCTCCACAGAGGCAGTAACTCCGACGAGGAGGAGGAACTCGGCAATAGCAGTGTGCAGCCAGACACCCGAAATGGTGACGGACAGGATGATGGCACCCATAGGATCGATCCACCACTTCAGCTTGGCACCACCGACGGACGTCAGAATACCGAGGCCGTTGATAAAGAGATCGTTGCGGTGATCCTGCCAGAGGATGTTGACCTGGCTGTACTTGTCCTTGAGAGCCCAGCAGTATAGGAAGAGGGCCAACTTGGTGGCAAACGCGGCGCACACAGAAATGACAGAAGGGAGATGGAACTTCTTGGCACTGTCGGACTGGGCTAGCTCTTGGCAGGAAAATGCGATGATGATGAGCGAGACGGCGATCATGAGGAAGCAAAAGATGATGTTACCGACCGTCTCGAGGCGGGCCTTACCGGCCGGGAAGCGGCGCGGGTCGACACGGTGGATGGCACGATTGGACATGATGAGGGTGACGTTACTGAGGGGGTCGAAAATGGAGTCGGCCATGGTGGTGAAGAGGGACAGGGAGCCCGAGGAAATGGCAGCGTAGAGCTGGAGAGCAGCGAGGAATATATTGGCGATCAAGGAGCCGTAGACGGCGACGCGGAGCTTCAGCTGATCTTCGCCGGCCTCCTGGCGGGCTTCGTCACGGTGCTCTTCGACCGACTTGAGCATGCGCTCAATGGTTTCATTCTGCTGCTTGTAGAAGCCCTGGACACGGCGAGCAGAGGACTTTGGTCCAGGCCCGGCGGGGATGCGTTTGGTATCGGCAGCGCCACCGCGCTTGCGGGAGGTATTGGCCTTGATCTGATCGAGGTCTGTGTCTGTCTTGTAGGAGAGAGAAAGGCCATAGGGGTCGTTCTCAAGGCCGGCGGCGATGCCTGGGAGGCGTCGGCGACCAGCTGTGAGCTGGCTCTCGACATCGGTCAGATGGGAGAGGTTGCGGACAATGGCGTCGTTGTCATCGGCGGCCACTGGCTCCACGGCGGTGCTAGAGCCATGGCGGGAGGCCGAGGGCCGGCGGCTGTGGTTGCGACTGTTGGAATGACTGCTGGCACGGTCAATGGGCTGGAGGTGGATGGCATGCGGATGGTGGGTAATGGTGTTGTGGCCGTCGGGCGTCATGATGGGCAGTCGGTGAGGAGGGCCTGGAACGGGAGGTGTGGAAGAAGCGACAGATGCGAAAGCATGGCGAGATGGCCGAGTTTGAAAGTCGCTGCGCAGGGCACCCAGCATGGCTGGGACAAGGTCAATGACGTGTGAGACTTCCCCGCGAGCGAAGGAGATAGACCGACACCATCCGTTGCAAGCAGCAATTGGGTGGGGGGGGAACAGGAAGCAACCCTCTTCGAAACCCAATAGGCACTAAGATAGAAGGCGGTAAGCAATCTATCTACCTATCCCCTCCTGGATCCCGCGCATGCGATGGGACACAGAAGTGGGATTAAACCCAAGCTTCAGATAATCACGCGCTCCGTCTGATCAGCAATATGCGGCGAGAATGAGCATAGCTTCATCCGCGTCCTAGCCCAATCCAAACTGCCCCTCCCTCGTCCACCAACCAAACCCATATCCGCCGGGGCAGCCTCTGTGTGAACCACGCCGGCTCCCCACGTGTGAGCACCACGTTACGTCAGTCGTGGCATGTTTGCTCATCTCGCCTCGGCTGGTTGTCGCCCCTGATCACCATGGTGTAAATGTCCCGCGTGGGGAGCTGCACTAACAGCCGAATATGCCACTGCACTTGCAGCAGCGATAATACAGGACAAACAAAGGTACCCGGAGTGAGTGGATGGCGGAGCGGAAGAGATACCGAGCCGGGGTAAGTGGGTAAGGGGGAAACTTCCACCGCCGCCATTGGTGCTGGGTGGATGGATTGGTGGCCGGCCTTCTGGGTGTCAGAGGCAGAATCGGAGTCGAGGTCGGAGACGGCAACGGCGTCGTGACGTGATCAAGCGAAGGGTATGGACGGAGGTTGAAATTAAAGTCGGGGAGGGATGAGGTTCAGTTTATAGTTTATCGGACTTGCCCCAGACCCAACGGCCGGGGGTTGTCACCCGTCACCCGTCTTCCGCCTCCGTCTTGTGTTGGGGCTTCGGGCGACTTCGGAACAGGAGCTAGAGGCCGTGGGTCCGCTTGACCTACGCATGAGTCGACCGATGGCTTCAGGGCTGTGGCTAGGGACGATGGTGCATATGCAAAGTAACTGATAGAGTAACATGCTGGATACAGTGCTACGTATCTTGGGGGGCAAAAATAACTGAGCGGGATTGGATACATATGCTAAACTGGTACTCTGTTGCGATATCGCGTCGTCTCGAACACGAACACGAACGCATGACTTGTGACCTGAGGAGAGGACGGCTACAGCCGTGGCTATGTTGTCTACTGCTCCATCGTCTTCGAAACTTGATGCCTGTCTCAAGTCCTCAGACTTGCGTTCATAAAGAGGAAACCTATCCATGCCGAGTACGCTGTCCTACAGCTTCGCCTCGACTAGCGCAGGTCGGCTTCTCTCCAGAATCCACTTAGCCACGTCCTTGGTAAATTCGGCCTTGACTAGGTCCACATGCAGTGCGTGGTACCCGTCCTTGTATGTCTTGATCGTCTTATCCTCGATGGCCTGTTGTTCTGCGAACTTGACAGCTACGTCGTGGCTGCACGCCTTGTCGTTGTCGCCGTGACCGAGCCACAGCGCAAGTACCTGCTTACCGAGAGTTACGTTGCCGGCCGCCAACGCCGCTGTCCGATCCAGCAGCGACGCCAGCCCCTCGAGCGTGCCTGTATCGTGGCACAGTGGATCATTCGTCATGCCCAGCGCGACCTCTTTGTCCCGGGTGATGTTGTCGGCGGCGATGACGTGACGCAGCTGAAACCGCGGCAGCAAGCGCCCAGCCAGCCGACCGGCGGCGACCTTGAGAAAGCTGGGATTCTCCTCGGGCGCGAAGCCGATGAAGGGTGCCTCGAGCAGCCAGCCGCGAACCTGGCTCACCAGACCCTCGTACTGCGCGTCGCCGGCCAGCGTGAGCACCTCGCCGCCGCCCATCGAGTGGCCCATGACGAAGAGCGGCTCGGTGGACGGTAGCTTGTCCTGGATGAAGGCGGCTATGTCGGCGATGACCTGTGACGTCGGACCCGTGAGACCCTTGTCCGACGGCTGCTTGACGCTGCGGCCCCAGCCGCGCTGGTCGAAGCCGAACGTCTGGATGCCCTCCTTGGCTAGGTCGCGCAGCAGGTCACTGTACCAGTTGACGTGGTCGCTGAAGCCGTGGACGAGGATGAGCTTGGCATGGATGGGACCCGTCGGCTAGTTCCGAGTTAACCTGATGCCTTATCACAGCAGCATCGAGCTACCGAGGATTGTCACTTACTGTCCAGGTCTTGGTGTAGAGGCTGACGTCGCCCACCTGGAACGTGCCCTCGGATTCAGTCGACATGTTGCGATGAATCTACTTTGTTGACAAGGTATGCACAATGATGGTACCAAGGACGAATCCTGTGTAAAGTGAAGTGAAGAGTGAGCTTGGTCGAGGCGGGGGTGCAATCAAGGGATGCCTGACAAGAGCCGCGCGACGCTGCTGACATGGACGCTGCCGTAATGAGGCATGAATCCATCGCTTCCCCAATTACCCACGGCCATTGTCGTGAGCGAAGCATGTGACAGGGCGTCAGCCACAACTCCGGCAGCTTTATTTGTCAGAGCCCCTAGACGCTGGGGCTGAGCCATGCTACGGAATAGATGGCCGATGCTAATTGCTACGGACCTGTCCTCTTCTTTGCTTCCAACTCCAAGTTTGGTCGGGGTTTCATCCCAGGAAGCGTCGGATGGACATAAACTAGTCAAATGGGCTGTGGGGTGACCAAAGCGACAGGGTGACATTGTCCATGGGACCAAGGCACCCCCCCTACAGCCTTGATTTGACGGAATACGAACCTGTCATCTCTCTAATAAACCTGGAACGGCTAATGCTCGTTTGTCCCTACCGCGAAGGAACAGGTAGGTAAAGAGGGAATATTCAAAGTTTAGACACTTCTATAGCATGCCAGCCAGCCTCCGAAGCCTGAGACCCATCCGCCGCCTTCCGTCTTCCCCGTATCCTCCTTTTAAGTAGGACCAATGCCAGAACCGACGCCATCAAAGCAAAGAGTACATGTGAATGTCGAGTGGAGTTCCCTACCTGGTATGCACTGCTGGCAGTAGCACCATCCGCGGCCGAGACCCAGACGTACATATCCGATAAATAATATACATGATTTCCTTAAAAACCGCCCCTTGGAACCAAAGTGCTCATTGACTACGAGCCCGTGACATTACCTCCTCGCCATATGTTTCGTGTCGATAGAGAGAATGGCTTGTGTTGTTCCGGCCTTGTTTTCCTATCGATTTTGCTGGTTTCGATGTTATTTCAAGGTCGTCGCTTCTCCTCGTCCTTTGAATCTTCTGCCTCTGCCTGGGTTTCGGCCTCAACCTCAACATCGGCCTCATCCAGTCTCTCCAAGTCGTCCTCAAGCTCCTCGGCCTCCGTAATGTGTGCCCTCGACTCCGAAGTCCTCTTCTCGGGCACCACCTCGCCGCCGCTCATCTGCCACTCCATCAACCTGCTGAACGCGCTCTCAGGGTCCGCTGCAAGCTGGGTGTAGCTTCCAATCTCTGCGACCTTGCCCTCGTTGTTGAGGACAATGATCTGGTCCGACCTCTTGATGGTTGACAGACGGTGCGCAATGGAGATGGTGGTGTTACGGCTTCGAAGCAGGCCGGCCAGAGCCTCGTTGACCAGCGTCTCAGACTCCGCATCGAGGGCTGAGGTGGCCTCATCTAGGATCAAGATATCGGGATTTTTGAGGAGAGCCCGCGCGATGGCAATACGCTGCTTTTGGCCTCCTGAGAGCTGGGATCCTCGAGCTCCGACCTGGGTTTCGAGGCCATCGGGAAGATCGCTGATAAAGTTGCAGTTGGCTCTTCGGGCAGCGGCAATAACGTCTACTCGGTCGGCGTTGGGCCTTCCGTAGGCAATATTCTCGGCGATGGTGCCAGAGAAGAGGACGGGCTCCTGCGAGACCATACCGATTCGTCTTCTCAGAGACTTGACATTCATTGTAGAAACGTCCACGCCGTTGATGGTGATTGAGCCGGATGTAGGGTTGTAGAATCGGAGCAGAAGAGAAGCCACTGTTGACTTTCCGCCTCCTGATGGTCCGACCACACAAACGTTACTGCCAGATGGAATCTCGAAGCTTAAGCCGTTGAAGATCTTGACAGCAGGTCGGGTGGGATAGGCAAATGTTACGTCAGAGAACTTGATCGGGCCTTGCGCCGACTTGACAGGGACGCCAACCGTCTGGTGAATTCCTGGCTTGCGGTCCTGGAGCTCAAACAGTCGACTGGCTGCACCAACACCTTTCATAAGTTCCGAGTAGAAGCCGGATAGACCGAAGAGACTGGAACCTGCAAATGCCGTGTACATCATGAAGGACGTCAGTTCTCCCATCGACATGGCACCAGACCTCACAAAGTTTCCTCCCACGATTAGCATGGCTAGAATAGTCATGTTTCCAGCCCAACCGGTCGACGCGAAGAAGGTGGCGGCGACGAGCGATTCCCTTTTGCCCAAAGCAAAGATCCTGCGGATTTGTCGGTTGTAGCGGCCCACTTCCTGCACTTCACCCACGAACGCCTGGCTAGTTTTGATGTTGCCAAGACGTTCCTCGGCAATCTTGGTTAGGGTTCCTAGATTCTTTTGAATGGACCTGCTGATGTTCCGGATCGTTCGTCCGTAGAGAAAAGCGCCGACGGCGATTGGGGGAAACATCAATAGCAAAATGCCGGTAAGTTGGGGGCTGGTCCACACCATGATAGCGAAACCAGCACCTCCGCTGAACAGAGCTCGGAGGCCATCGCTGATATTCTGCGTAACTGACTTGCCCACTATGACGGTGTCAGAGCTGAGACGGGAGATGAGATCTCCAACTCGGTTCGCATCGAAGAATTCGGCGTCCTGGACGTAGGTGCGTCGGTACAGCTGCGATCGGAGCCTGGCAACAACACGCTCACCAACGATGCGCAGGAGAACCACTCGGCCAAAGTTGGCCATGGCACCCAGAGTCAGGATGGCACCGAGACTGAAGAAGAATTCGTTCAAGGTTAAGCCAAAGAGGCGAATATCCTCGGCATCGCCCTTGGAGGCGAGATCCAGGATGCGGCCAACAGAGAAGGGGATGGACATGGTGACGCTGGAGGAGATGACGAGAAAGACAAATGCGATAGAGAGCCATCGCAGCTCCGGCCGCGCAATCTTGATCAACCTCCAGACCTCTGAGAAGCCGGCCTTGCCACCTGCTCCCTTGCCCTCCTTGGAAAGCTTGGCGGACAGATTGACCTGGGCAGCCCGAGCTGCCCTCTCACTCTTTTCAAACTCGGCCTTGTGTCCATCTTCCTCTGGGCTTTTCTGCGCCTCCGGCTCGGCTGTCTTCTTTGCAACCTCTTCAGGGTTGGTTTGCACTTGCCGTAGCAGGGGGGGAGCCGTAGAGAACCGGCGCAAGGTCGCCTTGATGGAGCAATGCCGGGGAGAAACTCGGTTGTGCAGCTGGGAGAGTTGAGAGCGCGGTTGAGGGCTGGCGGCCGATGATCGGAATGTCGCGACAGAGAAGGGCGGGAGCAAGGACTGGCGGGACGGCGAGAGGTGGAATAGCCTCACCTGAAGGAGAGGGGAATCGGATCTGCGAAGAGCAGCTGCCAATGGACTCCGCGACGCGGCGAGAGGCATTTGGGGGGTAAATGGAGAGCTCTCGGCAATGCGTGGGAGCAGCACTCGGCGGGCTACTCCCGGAACCATGATGACGGTGGGGGATTGTTCAGACGGCCTCTTAGCGGAGCATCATCAGCACTGTACTGTTCTCACCGGGGTAGAGCAGGACCAGGCTGTGGGGAGTCGCAATGTTGGAGCGGTGCGGGAAGAATCAGAGTTGAATAGGCTGTGATGCCGTCATCGTCGCGGCATTTCCCAGCCTCCGAAGTTGAGAGAGCAAAGGTCAAAATTTGGGTGGATCCCCAAATCCCCGTGGCGTTCCTCGGTCGGAGCTACGCACCCAACCCGGCCGATCCGACTGACCGATGACCTCGGACTCTGCCCGCATGCGGTGCCGCAATGCCGAGTCGCGACGGAATTGCTGGTCTGCTATAACTTAGACAATGTGAATTCATGGGTTTTCGAGACGATATTCAAGACTGGTTTGGTGCGAAATCCTGCCATGAATCCTTGGGCAAACGAAGTGCTGACTAACTAACGGTTAAAGTACCTTACAATACATACTTCTTGAGATTTCAACCTCCCCAACCACGAAATGTGAATGAAACTACTATAGAGTACAAGGTAGAAGACATTTAGCAAATGAAAAGAGCCATCCTCGGCGATTTTCCAAAGAAAACCGGCCTCCTGTGCTGATATTGGCATCGCCAGAGCTTTTCCTCATTATCACGCCTGGTTCCCCTCCTTGAGCATCTCAGCTACATCGGCATCGATGCCATCATCTCCTCCCAGGTCCGGAAATTCGTCACCGTCGTCGACACGGCGTCGCTTATTAGCTCCGTTGATCGAGATCGGCAAGGACTGATAGGACGAGGCTAGGTTCGAGAGCAGTTCGATACCATCCCCCGACTCCTGCTTCTCAGCGCTGGCTTCCTCAGCAGGAACAACAGGCTCAAAAGGCTCGTCCTCCATGGAGGGAGGAGTGAAAGCCTCCATGGCAGGAGGGGTGAGAGCCTCCATCTCGGGTCTATCGGGCTCAGGGGGTGTGCTTGTAGAGCCTCCTTCCCCCAGCCCACCATTGCTCTCTGCGGGACCAAGCGCACGCATGATGGCTAGCTCCACCTGATGCTTCTTCTCCTCAATCTCGCTCTTCCTGCTCAAAAGCTGTGCTTGGGAGGCCTTTTCTTCATCCAGTGCAGCCCGGTTAGCGTTGAGAAGTTTCTCGAGACCAGAGAGGAGGCCTTCCCGTGCCTTCACACATTCTGCAACGGCGCTCTCAGCATTCGCAAGACTCTTGAGAAGACCATTGAGGCGCGCGGCATAGACTGGTGCCGATGGTACTGGAGTTGACGAGTCGGTTTGTTTCTCATAATCTTGATTTGCAGATGCAATGGTAGCTTTCAGGGGAATGCTCAACTTGCCAACACTTTGGTGTGCAGAGACGAGGGGAGCGAACTCCGATGGGATGGACGGTGCGCCACCACCAAAGGGCGACCCTCCAAAGCCTGGTTTGGCACTGCCACGGGCTTTGTCTAATTCTGTTGTCCCAGTCAGCAACGGTGCTAGAGAATGAACACGGCCTTGGATCAGACGAACCTTCAATGCGACTGTCAATGGCCGCCTGGATTGGTGCTTCAAAGATCCCTCTGTCCTTCCACACATCGACTACTCGCTTGAGCTTCGACTGAATATCAGCTGCAGCTCCTTTGTATGCGATGGAAATAGCCTCCGCTACAACAGGAGCGAAGGCGATGATGAAGTCGTCCTTGTGGCGAATCTTGGATTGCTGAGCCACCTCTGCAGCATCCCAGTTACGTTAGTCATGGACTAGCTGGCCCAGCCAAGAAGCGAAAAAACTCACCATTGGCGAGGTAGACAAGACTCAAGCGTTTTGTGCTCGATGAGTCCTTCAGACGTTGCACCCAGAGCTGCACAGTTCGATCCGCATGTCTCCTGTGGATTCGGTCAATCATATCGCCCTTGAAAGATGCTTGATCTCAGTGACTGGGACTTACCTGTGAAACATGATCCATTGGGCAGCTGTCGCAATGCTTTCATGGCTCTCGTTGAGCGATGAGAGTCGCGCCAGCACAGAATCATCGTTGTAAGCCATGGTTTGCGCCTGATGCCGGAGGCTCAAACTCGAAGAGAGACTTGTCGAGCCCGCTTAGGCGATCTCTATTGAATGGCGGAGAAGGATGTGGGAGCTAGAGGATTGATTCTACGCCCTCGAGCAGTTGCTGTGGTTGCCACTCAAACCGACTACGACAGCTACTTGCAGCCAGGTTGCAGAAAAGCTTGTGCGCTGGCTCCCTCACAAAGCTGGTCCAAAATAGACCCGCCCGCGTTCGGTTTGCTTGGAGATGCTTGCCGTAGGACCGCGTGAGAGGCGGGACTTGTAGAATGCGACGGATTGAAACGTTTCTCTGATAAAACAACAACGCAAGGTTGGACGATGGGAGCTTGGGCAAGCATCCAAGTAAACATCCCCTACAACGAAAACTGCGGCTATTTGCATAGTTTGATGCTCTAATGCGGGCTTATTCGATATCGTCGCCCCGCCAAGGCAGCCACTTTGGACTGCTAGTCCCTCACCGCCCGGCAGAATCCACCTCATCAGTAGGATGGCCTACCTGTCAGGTACCTGAATAGGAGCGTCGACAGCACCGAAGGCACCAACAGCTTCACCACAGTCATTGCCCCGACGACAGCATCACGCATCGAGGCTTTTATCTCGCCGACAGATAATACATCAGTGCGACCCAAATTCAAGACACATCACACAGCTGCGCAACTATAATGGCGGACCGATTCCCATCGATCGAGGACTTTGATTCCGGTGGTGAGTTCATGACGACCAAGCAGACCTATCAGCCAAACGTAGCTGACCGAGAAACCCGAAGCGCAACCAGAAATCAAAGGTACCTCCGTTGATGCCTCGCAGGATGACTTCCTTGCACGCGAGAAGGCTGCCCTTGGAGACGATGCCGTACAGTTCGCGACCAGTGGCGATGCTGCCGCATTCGAATCCGGCGGTGACCTCCTCGGGGAAAGCGGAAACACGGCGTCGACCTTTGAGTCTCAGTTCCCCGACCTGACCGGCCCCGACGCTGTAAGTTCCTCGTCTACAAGCTTGATGCATGAGCTAACGGAGTGGCGCATAGGGCACCGGTATCGCTCCCGGCGGAAACACCATCACTGGCCCTTCCGTCAGCTACAACTCGGGATTCCAGGCTTCCGCAGAAGATGAGGAGGAGCCTGAGGTTATCACGCAGTGGCGCGATCGCCGAGATGAACAGATTGCCAAGCGAGTTGAGCAGTTCGCCGCTCAGCGAGAGGAGACCATCAAGGAGGCCCAGCAGAACATCGATGATTTCTACGAGAACTACAACGGCAAGAAGGAGAAGGGAATTGCGCAAACGCGAAAGGAGGCCGAGCAGTTCCTGGCCAGCCGGGAGGATACCGTTTCGGGTGGCACGAGCTGGGATCGCATTGCCAAGTTGGTCGATGTCAGCGGCAAGGGCACTAAGGGCGGGGCCGCTGGGTCTGGCAAGGAGCGTTTCCGCGAGATGCTGATGAACTTGCGGAAGGATGAGAAGGCGCCTGGAGCCACGGGCTACTAAACGTAGACCCAGCTGGTCCGCATGCGGCCCCAGAGATTCAGCCCGGTGCAGAGCACACGCCGCCAGATCTCTTTGTCGGTGCGCGTAATTTTCCGACTTTCCGTACTGTATTCTAGAGTTTAGGAGTCAAGGTTGATAATGGCAATGACGTGTGAATATGAAACACGATTTCAGGTCGCACGGCACAGTATTATAATAACACCACTCAGGTCGTTGAGATCTGAATTGCGTCCATATATTGACACACTCTACTATTCACAATGAACCTCTCCATCATCTTGCGAGCGATTGGTGAAATCGACCGAGTTCCATCGTCTATTCAGAGCCGAAGTAGGTCTTGTAGCCACCGACCTTGCGGGCGGCGCCGTAAAGGCCAGCTATAATACTGTTAGAACCAACATCTACATTCTCGCATCATTTGATCATTGACTAGTGTGCATAAACTCACCGGCAGCAGAACCCCAGAGGATAATAAGGTAGGGGGTCATGATGAAGCGGCTGCGAGGGTTCTATCGGTTCGGTCAGCGAGAGCGTTCGGCGATCGGCGGGTGTATCAATTCGGCCATACGATCAGCCAGAGACGGGTGTGAGCCTTGTAGGCAGACTGGTAGAAGCGCTGGTGCTGAGGCACCGGGTTCTTGGCATCGACGAGACTGGGAGAGTGTCAGCGACGGAACTCGTATGATGTGACGTTCGGGTTCGGCAATGGTCAATTGGCGTCGGGCTGAGTGGATTGGGTCGTCACGGACGACGGGGCTGGGTCAATTACACATACCCCATTGTTGCGGCGGTTGGAGAGATGCGCGAGAGGTTTCGGTGGTGAGGTTCGGGTGTGTGTCGGGTGGTTAACGGAGGATGTCGATGTTTGGTTGAAGAAATGAGGCCATAACCTGATTCGAGCCGGGATGGGGGAATGACTCAGCAAAGCTGTTGGCGTTCTCGTTGGCTTAGGCACGTGCTGCCGTGAGCCCCTGCAGCAACTGGCTTTAGCTGCGCGAATCAAAAAGTCCCGTCTTTTGAGACTTGACGGCGAACTCTCAAGCCTCAGTGATAGCAGTTCAACTGGCCAGCGGCTTTTTGCTACCCTCCATCCGATGCGGCGATACAAATCCGCTGCACCTGGTTGGACTAAACGACGGGAATGCATCGGGCCCTGAGACGCGTTCGATACCCCCCCACTTCAGCTGGAGGCCCATCTGATCCAAGCTGCAACACCCCGACAGCAAGTTTAACTCGGTCTTTAACTCGGCGGCCACCAGCTGCCCTAGTATTTCCATCTCCTCCAGTTCTAGGCTTTTCAGTCCGCCGCTTGTTTCGCTCTGGAATCACATCATTGGATGGGGCACAGAAGCCATGGAGTACCGCGACTCCCGACGAGCCGACTCCTTCCTCGAAACCTCTCGAATGGAACAAAGATGGAGGGCTGGGGCAGGGCGAGTCGCATCGAGATGTGTTGCAGAACCTGCTACTACGGGATCCCAAAAGGTCGATGACTTCGGAAAGTCACACGTTGCAGGATGTTAGACCTGATCAGGGACTTCACGGAACATCCCTCTGGAAACCTAGCAACGTAGGCCTGCGTTACAGCCACATGGATGAAGGAGCATGGGACCGCTTTCTAGAATTCCGGGGTAGAGGAGACTTCTCGCCGATCCTCGATCCTTATGCCGAATCCTTCCGGAACAGCATCTTGGCAGCAGCATTGAAAGATTCGACCCGAATGACTGTATTTTACGAAGTCGCACAACATCTTCGCAACAAGCTCAAATTCGAATGGCCTGAACTATATGTCAGAGTTGTTCATTTCTACCTCGGCCAAGCTGAATATGATACGGCGAACCTCTGGCATTTGCGATTGATGCCAAACTTTACACCCAAGATCAACGACTTCCGTGCTCTTCTGGTTAGCTTCGCCATCGACCCAGCGCAGGAACTCCAGACCACTCTTATGAAATTATACGTGTTTAGCCCTTGTCGCAGGGTATATGACCACCTGATACCCACCTTGTTCGAGTATGGACAATCCCAAACCGCTCGTGCTTGGAGAAAACGCCTTGTTCTGTACGAAGACCTTCCATCTACCCCAAGATCGCGACCTTTTCTCCAATTTTGTCACCGATATTATCCTCTCATGCCGTTAACCAAGGTAGAGCTGGAGCTAGTTAACCACAATCATGATACCACCGCCACGAAGTGTGAGCATCCAAATAATCCAAGCCCCAAACCGAATCAGGCAAAGGGAATATACAGCGACTCTTTTACAGCCCGTTGGTTTGCTAGCTCTTGGGCCTCCGTGGAGTTTGCCATCAATCTGATGCACAAGCTTGGCCTTCGGACCATCGGGCCACGAGCTCTTCAGTCCCTGGCGCTTCGAGAGGAGGATGTACAAGAAGTCGCAAACCGAATTGCCCAGCTTGGGACGTTGGGCATTACTACAACACCAACAGTATATTGCAAGGCACTAGTATCCTTTGCGAAAGGGCATCAGCAAGACCTGCTGACAGATCTCCTGCTCTGCGATATTCACCCAGAAGAGTTTGATGATAAGGAGACACGGCATATGCTCCTGGATGCAGCGAGGAGACAACAAGATCAGAAGCGAGAACGCTTGCTTCAAGAGGTGGAATGGGCCACAATTGGACGGCCAGAGAAAGACAAAATAGCCCCCCCCGAAGACCTCAACCTAATTCTCGAAAGAACCTTGGCTAGGGAAGCCCTCGGAAAGGCGAGACTGATCCTTGACAAAATGGAATCTTTGGGTGTCAACATGTCGCATGCTAACTCTGCCAAAATCTTGGCACAAGTCTTCCAGAGACTGTGGTATTTCCCTAAGAAGGTGCAGCAGAAGCATCATGGCGTTGGCAGGGACCCGAATTTGGACAGAGCAATTCACATCATCCTAAGGGTAGCGCGCTACGATATCGCGATACCTCTCAAATATTGGCGCATTCTTCTGTACAATCTGGGTCGGCTCGGACGATTTGACGAGCTCGAGGAGTTGAGTTATCAACTTGTCGATTTGTACGCTTCAGCATCCAAAGGTCTGTTCCCAGTTCACCAAGAAGACCTACCGCCGAAACCCAAGCCGAAAGCTGCCAAGAATATTGGATCGGAAAGCAAAGATTCTCTCGATGAGGGTCTTGGCTTAAGCGACAAAGACCAACACAACTGGCCACAACTCTTTTTGGAAGACTTTTGGAGAAATGAAATGGGCTTGGGAGATCCCAATGAAAACGTTGGGGAGAAGCACACGTCTTCTCATATGCATTCGCAAAGACGGAAGCAAACATCCACCAGGGATGTCATATATTACATACCTGCCGACCTCCCTCTTTCAAACCAACAACATCCTGTTGCGAAGCTATTTAACCCATCGTTGCAACGAGCTATTGTGAGATGGGGCTTCGACAAGAAATTGGCTTCCGAACCAAACCCTCGAGCACTGTTGCGGGTGACAGAAGCAAGGGCGGCGGATTTCGACATAGCGTGGGGAGTGCGCTTCCTCGCGATGCTCCGTGACCAAGGTCTCCACATTGACAGTCAAGTGCTCAAGAGTGCCATCATCTCGCGTATCGCCGTTGCTCAAATGCCTGGCCGACAGAGGCATCGAGCAAGGGATGACCGAGAGCTCTCACCGAGTAACTTGAAGGGCTTGGTCGACGAGGCCTGGGGTGTTGAGCTTCTCCCGCCCCTTCCACGCTTCATCCAAGAGCTCGAGAACGTTAAACCGAAGCTCTGGAACCGTTATCCAAAGCTTTTAGCGGCGGCGTATGACCCGGATGGGGATGAAGCCGAGGCAGAAGATGCGAAGTGGCTGGCCCAGGATGCTCAGGACAGACCAAAAGTTACTTGGTAAAAAATACACCGAGGCGAAGTAAAGCATGTGTAATATTATTAATAAAAAAACCCGTGACTCCAATTACATCATTGACATGTCCTTCATCAAGTGCTTTACATTGTAGTGGTACATGCATTTAAGGGGCCCTCCAAGTTGAGAGGCTAGTTGCACCTTCGTTCAACAGCAAATTTAGCCCGCCAGGAACACGGGGACTAGTCTTTACAAAAAAGGCATCGCGGGGTCTGGGACGACGGTGGGTATCCTGACATAGTCGATCCTTTAAACGTTTCAGTCGTGCTTCTTGGGTTTGATCATGAGCAAGATGAACAAGCCGGCGACGAGGAGGATCAAGAGAAGGATAATCTTCCTCTTGGTCGACTTTCGCTGGTAGCCCGATGCCACCTTGAGCTCCTTGTCAGCGGCCTTGACATCCGTGTTCATGCGCTCAACGTTGTAGTCAATACGGTCGAGCATGGTGCCTTGGTCAATGACCATGGTTTGGAGGTCGCGGAACAGGTCGGACAGATCAATGATGCCTTGGGCAATGTCCTCAATCTCCTGCTCACGCTGGGCAATGGCGGCGTCGTTGGAGTGCAGCATCCTTTGTTGAGTGGCTTGCTGCAGGGTGGATTGAGAGAATGAGCGGTCGGCGTCGGATTCCTGGAGGGAGGGATCGAAGTAGGAACCTGGCTGTGGAGTGCTGGATCCGGGAGTCGGGGAGGCCAGCCCGCCCATGCCACGGAGCTCTGGATACAACGGTTAGAACAAGTCCTCTGTGAGAGATCGAAGAAGAGGAGACAGTACTCTTGAGGTATGCACTCTGCTTCTTTCGAAAGCTGGCGCTAGCTTCCTGGACCCTTGTGGCTAAGGAGATCTGGATATTCTTGGCCATGGTCTCCTCGGCCCTGCTGATGGTACCTGACTCCTTCGACTCGCGCACCATCTGCTCGACCTGCTGAATACAGCGGTGGCAGTCATGGAAGCCCTTTGTGATCTCCTGGGTGAGCTTCTCGATCTGGGTCTCCTCGGCGCGCTTGGCCTCGTCATCATTGAAGCCGGGGAGCACATGCTTTTGGTGAAGCTTCTCGAGGCTCTGGCTCTTGGTAACGATGTTGGCAAGCAGGTCGGTAATCTCGTCGGAAATATCGGCCCAGCGTGGGGGAAGCAGGTCCATCTCGATTACGGCGTCGCCATCGTCATCGAATGCGCCGGCGGACAGCAGGCCGCGGCGATCTTCGTGCGGATAGCTGCTGCTGGAGTAGGTGTCGGCTAAGGCACCGGCCCCCGACGCGCCGGCTCCGTAGGGTCTCCGTTGCGTGGGATGGTGCGCATACGACTGCCGGTAGGAGATGTATCTTTGAGACAAAAAAACATCAGCAACGGGGATGCTGGTGGTCAATGGCGATGGGATGGGGTTCGGAGGTTATCGAGCATCCAGGCAAGCTTACAGGTTAGTGCGGTCTCGCCACATGGCGGACGCAAGCGGTGATCGTAGCGACCGTCAGGGTGAACAGAGATGAGAGGAGAGATGGTGTAAATCAGTTCGCAGAGGGAGCGTCATGGGACGGTCGTGGAAGTATTGGGCGTCGTCATGGAGGAGCTTGGTGGAGGATGGATCGGATCGCGAATGGAGACGGGTCGGAAGCGGGTTGAGGCTGCTGCTGGCTGGCTGGCTGCATTACGACACACTGGCGAGATGCCGACAGGGGAGGGGACCCTCCAGAGTGTCCACTAGAGCACTCAAGACTGCGAGCAGTGCAGTGAGCAGGTACGTACCTAATAAGCCTCAGACTCGAAGGGACGGACCTGGAACCACGGGCTCCATCTGGTAAATGCTGGGGCTGGGGTTGGGGCTTGCGAGAGATGCCAGGAGGGAGGGAGCCGTACAGTGCTAATTTGGGAACAGTGACCAAGTGCAGTAATCCCCGCCGCCATGTCAGCCCCTTGTGCCCCGCCTGTTGCTTGCTGCTGCTGTAGCCCCTGGAAATAAGCAGCTTGGCCGTGCGAAAGACAGTGCGCCGTCTCCCGTTCATGGACAATTGACACATGTGCCTCATTTTCAATGTGGCTGGGCTACTGGAGGTCGCCGTTGTTGTCGTAGCTGCCGTGCTGCCCGTCACTGGCCGCCCGTAGGTGGCCAGTGGTCCCGGTGGAGCGATTGTGCACTGGTTGTATGCCTAAGGTACCTATCTCTATCCCCTGAACGCATGCTTCCCACCCATTCGCCCCCCTCCCCACCAGACTCGTGCTGGGATCCAGTCCTGTGTCCAGAGTCCCCACGAAGCTCCAACCCGCGAAAAGGTCCGACTTTCTTGGCCAAGAACCCCGCGACTTCACAACTTATCCAAGTCATCCTCCTCCTGCGATCAACATCCACCAACCCCTTACCTCTCACCTTTGTTACCGCCGCTGCCCAACATGGTGAGTGCCCAGCCCTCTGCCCTGCGCGGCATTCTCGCCAGTCTCCAGCTTTTGCTCCCCCCTGATTTTGCGCCGTTGCCGCCCGTCGTCGACCCCGCCAGCGGCTGGGAGGGGGGCTCCTGGTGCTGATGATGCCGCGTTTCGAACCTGCCACTGACCCGATCATCACCATAGGCCGACTCCCTCACCGAAGAGCAGGTCTCCGAGTTCAAGGAGGCTTTCTCCCTGTTTGTAAGCCCACCCTGCCTCCTTTCTTCGTCGCCGCTCCGGGTTTCTTGGTGTTATTGGGATCGTTGCTAACGCCTTCGCGTAGGACAAGGATGGCGATGGTGAGTGATGCTCCCCCGTTACGCAAGCCGCCTTTTCCAGGCGGCTTCCGCCCGATCCCAGGCCCGATCTACCCAACACCGCCAGCCCACCATATACAAGTCTTTCAATGGGAATTGAACTCATGACGGCCGACTAAATGTTCCACTCTAGGCCAAATCACTACCAAGGAGCTCGGCACTGTCATGCGCTCCCTGGGCCAGAACCCCTCTGAGTCTGAGCTTCAGGACATGATCAACGAAGTCGACGCCGACAACAACGGCACCATCGACTTCCCTGGTGCGTTATGATACCAACGCCCACTTTGTGTGGGACCGCTCCAAGCTAACACAATTGTCAAGAGTTCCTCACCATGATGGCGCGCAAGATGAAGGATACCGACTCTGAGGAGGAGATCCGAGAGGCTTTCAAGGTTCGTGCGCGAGTGCAGCCTTCCATCTACATGCCAAACTGACATCCTATTACAGGTCTTCGACCGCGACAACAACGGCTTCATCTCTGCCGCTGAGCTGCGCCACGTCATGACTTCCATCGGCGAGAAGCTTACCGACGACGAGGTTGATGAGATGATCCGAGAGGCTGACCAGGATGGCGACGGCCGCATTGATTGTGAGTTATCTACCCCTCGCTTACCCTGCTGGAGTTCTTATCGCTAACCCAACTACCAGACAACGAGTTCGTCCAACTTATGATGCAAAAGTAAGGGATGATACTTTGATACCCGAACAACCCATCGCTCGGCCGTACCATTTCTGCACCCCCGCCATCGACTGATGGAGTGGCGGGGTGGGTTGCTAGTATGCAGGATGTCCGAGAGGCCACGGTAAATCTTGTGCTTTTATAATGGCAAAATTGCAAGCGATTCGGGAGGCATCTACGACTGGCTGGGTTGATGTGAGGAATGGCTTGGTCTCCGTGTTCACTTATTTCTCCACCGCCCTGTTGTGCGATGGCTGTATGGCCATGGTTCACGACAACAGGGCGATCTTTCAACTCGGGATCGAGTCCCCAATATCTGTGTCTACATGTGTGCGTGCGTACGTGAGAAACTCTATGCATGTACGACAGCTTTGACTGCTAGTAATCGCCGATGACAAGACGTTGAAGAAGGAGCTTCATCGGACCCTCATAGGTTAGGCTGTGATAACGCCGAGCATATTGCGACTGTGAGGGGCAGTGAGCGGTCAGCAAAAGAGCTCACCACCAGCATGATCCCCGTCGCCGTGCAGAGTCAATCAGCCCTACAGCCAGGGCATCCTGATTTTGGGGGCGGGCTTTGTTCAGCCGTTGTGGCAATTAGTCTGCCTTGTTTTCGTATTTGACTGGGCCTCGGCCTGGCATGGCTGCTTATTCTGCAGAACAATGATAGCCTCGAATGGTGCGTGCGGCGCTGCTCTGGATCCATCCTCCAGGGGCATGGGGTAAGCGATTGTTATTGCGATCTGGCCTGAGAAACAACGAGTGGTCAGGCTAATGTCCCATGCGGCGCCAGTCCGGGTCAGTCAGCTTGCAACGGCGCTATTGAGCCCCGGGGGATTAACAGCTAAAAGCAAACAGCCTCTCGCAAATGGAGAGCCACAGCGGTTCCCACCCGAGGCGGAGACGGCCAGGGATGGGATGGCGCTGGGGAATGGCGCTGGGGGTGCTGGGGTTCCGGCCTTGAAAGGCGGCGGGCGGTTGAAGGAGCGGATCGGCCCTTGCTCCGTTCCCTGCAGCACTGGAGCCGTGAGCGTGCGAGCGCGTGAGAAGCGGAGGAGGCACAGCAGACGCGCTCGTATCATGCTTGTATCTATCTACATAGTACGTATCTCCCTCAGGCTCTACATGGGTTGACGAACACTCAAGTTCCGTCTCCGGCTGTGATGAGCAGTGCACTTGCACGTGCCTGGCCAGCCCCTCGCTGTAATTTCAGGTTTCGACGAGCCCTCAGCCACACTGGGACAGCGCGACACGAGGTGTTACCTTAGGCTTCCCCTTCTGGGACTATTAGTCTTGCAAGGTTCAGCCGCAAGGGAGAGAGGCTGACGCCCAGATTTCGACAACTCACACTCACCAGCAGAACGTTGCGTTGCAAAATCCCCGTCTTGCATCTCCGGGCTGAGATGTAAGCTTTCCTCCCGCGTCTCACGAGTCTCTGTCACAGCCGCAGCCCCGTCCACCACTCCAAATGTCTGGCCTACGGCGCGGTCGCCTCTGGCTGTGTGTGGCGGCAGTTTGGCTTCTTTGCTTCTGGTATCTGCGGGATTCCTTCGGCTCGGGAGATCCGTTGGCCGGGCCTGGCCCTCACCCATGGGCGCGACGGCCCGCGAGGTATCCCGTCGAGAAGCTCTCCGCCATTCCATCGGGACGCAAAGGTGTGAAGATACCCCAGATCCAGGCAACCCCCCCCGTTGAGGGTGTCACTGCCAAGGAGCTTCGTTTGTCCCGACTCAATGCCGTCAAGAAGAGTTTCGAGCATAGCTGGAAGGGCTACTCATACTACGCCTGGATGCATGATGAGGTGACACCCCTTACCGGCAAGGCCAAGGATCCCTTTGGCGGATGGGCTGCCACTCTGGTCGATTCTCTCGACTCGTTGTGGATTATGGACATGAAGGATGAATTCATCAAGGCTGTGGCTGCAGCCCAAGGGATCGACTTTTCGAGAAGCGCCATTCCCCTTATCAACATCTTTGAAACCAACATCCGCTACCTGGGAGGTTTTATATCAGCCTATGAGATCAGCGGCAAGACTCACCCCGCGCTTCTGAAGAAAGCTGTCGAGGTTGGCGATCTGCTCATGTGTGCTTTCGACACACCTAACCACATGCCTGTCACCCGATTTGATTGGAAAGCGTGAGAATTTTGTCTAACATGCCGACGATGCTGGTTACTAACCCTTCGTGCAGATACGTATATGGCAAGAAGCAGGTTGCTGATCAACATGTGCTTGTGTCGGAGATAGGCTCTCTCTGTCTCGAGATGACCAAGTTGTCCCACTTGACTGGTGACATGAAGTATTATGATGCCATCAAGAGGATTGGGGACGAGTTTGAAGCGTCCCAGCTTAATTCACGTTTGCCGGGCATGTGGCCCGTGGAAATCGATGCATACACACCAGCTTTCCATGCGGGCACTGATTTCACCCTCGGAGGCATGTCAGACTCCCTGTACGAGTATCTCCCCAAGCAATACCTTCTTCTCGGGGGGCAACTTGAACAGCCGCGGACGATGTATGAGCAGTTCCTTCCTGTCGCCAAGAAGCATTTGTTTCGGAAGGCGCTCACTCCTTGGAAGGAGCCAATTCTTATCTCGGGCGACTACGTGATTACCGACTTGCCCGGGGAAAAGCCAACATTCACCGAAGTGTACCGAGGCCAGCACTTGACCTGTTTCGCTGGAGGCATGGTAGGCATGGCGAGTCGTCTTTTCAACCAGCCACAAGATCTCGAGGTCGCTATCCAGCTGACTGAGGGCTGCGTCTGGGCGTACAATGCCACCCAGACTGGACTTGGCCCTGAGGTGTTCAATTTTGTTCCTTGCGGTGGCTTGGAGTCCTCTGATCCGACAGCCTGTGACTGGGATGAGGCAAAGTGGCTCAAGGCAATCGAAACTCAAAATCCAAATGAGTTTACAGAACCCCCGATGAACAAACCGGAGGGCTGGAAGAAGCCCACACCCCAGGAAGTTGTCGACCGGCACAACATCCCCAAAGGCATGGCAATGGTGGGCGATCCCAAGTACATCTTGCGACCGGAAGCCATCGAATCGATCTTCATCTTGTACCGATTGACTGGCGACGCCACGTGGATGGACAAGGCATGGGATATGTTTGAACGGATCGAGAAGTTGACTCGAACTGAGATTGCAGCATCGGCGCTGAACGATGTCACCAAGAAGGAACCGGTTATGATGGACAGCATGGAAAGCTTTTGGCTGGCCGAGACGCTGAAATACTTCTACCTCATCTTTAGCGAGTTCGATGTGGTGAGTTTGGACAAATGGGTGTTGAACACAGAGGCACACCCATTCAGTCGTTTGGACGTGTAAGTTACGAGTATTGATGGAGTTGAATGCAAAGCCAGGCCGGAACGGAAAGGGAAAGAGAAAAAAAGAGGGATGATCAGATCTGGAAGATGTGCAGGGGGTCTTGTGCTAATCAGCATCTATCATTACGGCTAGGGTTGTTTCAATTAATGTACACAAGAAACATCAAGTACTTATCAGGTCCATGATTCCCCCTCTCATCGTGATGGATTTCCCTTGGAGGCTAGGTAAAGATTGTTGTGCACGGGCCGTTGCTTTTTCCGGGCTCAATCTGTGCTAGCTAGCCCACTCAGCTGGGTCAGGCTGGAAGGTACGTATCTAGGGGTTGGCTTGGCTCTCGACTCGTGCCCCACGTTGAAATGTGTCCGCCGCCGCCGCAGCACCACAGCACACACCGTCAGTGAGAGACCCGTGGAGGCGCAACCTGCGTTATACAGCTGCCTTGAGTAAGGGGAACACTCCTCAAATACCGCCCGCCCGCCCGCCCGTCTCGACCCTCGTCTAGCTCCTTGGTTTCTCCTGGAGCTGATTGAGCTTTTGGCGATCTCGCTGTCCCTACAACCCGTCGTCGCAGCCCCTGGATAACACCCTCAAGGCGGCCCAATCGCCGGGTCGTCCTGCTCCCCAAGATGAGTTCCTGTATGGCCACACCGACCTCTCTGCTCCTACGCTCTGGAGCCTAGGGCAAAGGAACAACTGCTGATTCTCCCGGTGCTGCAGTGAAACAGTTCATCCGCAACGTGCGTGCGGCCAAGACGATTGCCGACGAGCGAGCCGTCATCCAGAAGGAGAGCGCTGCCATCCGTGCAAGCTTCAGGGAGGAGAGCCATGATGCCAACACTCGGTGGGTGCCCGTGGCAGCACGGCCGCCGCAGAAGGCCATGGGACTTGTGCTGACAAGCCTGGAATAGTCGAAACAATGTTGCGAAACTCCTCTACCTCTTTACCCTCGGAGAGCGAACCCACTTCGGACAGATTGAGTGCTTGAAGCTCCTAGCATCCCCCCGATTCGCCGACAAGCGCCTGGGCCACCTGGCCACGAGCTTGCTGCTTGATGAGAACCAAGAGGTCCTGACGCTGGTGACCAACTCGCTCCAGAAGTATGCCCGACCCCTGGCTGACGTGACCGCTGCATCGCTAACCCCGAGACTAGTGATCTCGGCCACTCCAACCAATATGTCGTCGGCCTCGCGCTGTGCACGCTGGGCAACATTGCCTCGATCGAGATGTCGCGAGATCTCTTCGCCGAAATTGAGAACCTCGTCTCTACTTCCAACCCCTACATCAGACGGAAGGCCGCTCTCTGCGCCATGCGGATAACTCGCAAGGTCCCCGACCTTCAGGAGCACTTCGTCGAGAAGGCGTCGCAACTTCTGTCCGATCGAAACCATGGTGTCTTGCTCTGTGGATTGACTCTGGTAATCAGCCTGTGCGAGGCTGATGAGGAGGAGGGTGGCGAGGAAGGAATCGTTGAGAAGTTTAGGTCCTTTGTCCCGGGGTTGGTTCGAACTCTCAAGGGCCTGGCGACCTCAGGATACGCGCCCGAGCATGACGTTACCGGAATTACCGACCCCTTCCTACAGGTCAAGATTTTGCACCTCCTGCGAGTCTTGGCCGTTGGAGATGCCGAGACCAGCGAGCAGATCAACGACATCCTGGCGCAAGTCGCCACCAACACCGAATCCTCCAAGAACGTCGGTAACTCCATCCTGTACGAGGCGGTTCGAACCATTCTCGACATCGAGGCCGACTCCGGCTTAAGGGTTCTCGGTGTGAACATCCTGGGTAAATTCCTCACCAACCGCGACAACAACATTCGATATGTGGCACTCAACACCCTCATTAAGGTGGTTGCAATTGAGCCAAATGCTGTGCAGAGACACCGAAACACCATCTTGGAGTGTCTACGGGATCCTGATATTAGTATCCGACGCCGCGCCCTGGACCTCAGCTTCACTCTAATTAACGAGAGCAACGTGCGGGTTTTGATTCGGGAACTTCTGGCTTTCTTGGAGGTTGCGGACAACGAGTTCAAGCCGACCATGACCAGCCAGATTGGCATTGCAGCTGACAAGTTTTCCCCCAACAAGCGGTGGCATTTCGATACGATGCTGCGCGTCCTGTCGCTGGCTGGCAACTATGTCAAGGAGCAGATCCTGTCCTCGTTCGTGCGACTTGTCGCGACGAGCCCTGAGCTCCAGACTTACGCCGTGCAGAAGCTGTACATCAACCTCAAGAAGGACATTACCCAGGAGAGCTTGACGCAAGCCGGAGCCTGGTGCGTCGGCGAGTACTCGGGCGCCCTCCTCAAGGGTGGCCAGTACGAGGAAGAGGAGCTGGTTCAGGAGGTCAAGGAGTCCGAAATTGTTGACCTGTTCTCACTCATCTTGAACAGTGCCTATGGGACTCAAGTGACGACCGAGTACATCATCACCGCCCTCATGAAGCTGACTACTCGATTCTCGGATGCTTCTCAGGTTGAGAGGATTCGGCGCCTGATGCAGCACAACCAGACCAGCCTAGACGTCGAGGTGCAGCAGCGAGCAGTCGAGTATGGCAACCTCTTCCAGTTTGACCAAGTGCGAAGGGGTGTGCTTGAGAAGATGCCCGTTCCTCAGATCAAGGAGGAGTCCCGAGTTCTTGGCGCGGCTCCTACCAAGAAGAAGGCTGCGAACCGGAAATCGCGCGTCATCAAGCCGACGGAGCAGGATCTTCTCGACATCATGGACTCGCCCGCTGCCACCCCCTCCGCACCGTCGACGACCAACACCGATCTCCTTGCCGATATCCTTGGCGGCACCACCTCTCCGGCTCCCTCCTCCACTTCCCCGCCGCCCCCGCAGTCCAATGTCTCATCCATCATGGATCTATTCGGGTCGGGCCCCGAGCAATCGACGGCATCCCCTGCGCCCTCGTCCTCGACCCTCGATCTCATGTCACCAGTATCGGCCGCATCGCCCCAGCCTCAGGCCGCTCAGGCGCCTGCCGGAATCCCCTGTTACGATGCCAATGATCTCAACCTGACGTTCCAGATCCAAAGGAACGCCGAGGGTATGATCCAGGCCATTGCCAAGTTCCGCAACAGTGGGCCGGCAACCTTGTCCAACGTGGGCGTGCAGGCCGCTGTTCCCAAGTCTCAGAAGCTGCAGTTGCTGAGCATCTCCTCCTCAGACCTCGCGCCTGGGACTGAAGCTACCCAGACGATGAGAGTCTCTGGATGCAAGGGGGTAAGTTTCCATTCCTATGATTTCCATGAGTGCCAAGTTCAGAACAGTTTGCTAACTATTGCCTTGTAGCCTCTACGACTGCGACTGAGGATTACGTACATGCACCCAAGCGCAGGACAGGTTATGGACCAGGTCAACTGGACAGAGCCTTCATAGGCGGGTTGAAAGAAGACAGGCCGTCAGTGGAGGTGCTGTCGTACGTAATGCGGAGGGGGACGTTGGGGGTGGGAGTGGGAGTGATGTCTGGGGATGGAAGAAGATAGAACCCGTTTAAAATGACGATCAAAACGTCCTTTGTTTACACAACCAGAGCCCGGTTCAATTTCTTAGTGCTGTCACTCTGTTCATGTTCATGTTCATGTTCATGTTCATGGTTGGGTTGGGTTGGATGGAGATGGAGCCTTAGTAACTGGCCTCGACGATTACTTGGCTGACTTATTAGACGTGGTGAGAACCCCACATATTGATACAACACCATCAACTTGACTTAACTTGACTTGACTTTACCCAGTTTCATCACAATACTACAGCTTCCGTAACCACAACGTCTTGATGATCCAAAGAGCGCGAATCCTCCCGATTCACATTCGCCCTGTCATTTTGGAAGCTAGAAGGGCCAGAAAGCATTTACCAGCGACACCTAAGAGCCTAATCTATACGACAGCCATGGGCGCGGTTCGCACTGGGCATCTCGAGAGAACAGCCCAGGAACCGAGAGATGAGGTAGCTACAGCCTTGCTAGTTTAAATATGGGGTGTTTAACTGACGTGGGACCTGGGTAGGGCTTGCACACGGTGACACTGAGTCGTGTAGATCAGGTCAATGAACGCGTGCGACTATTCCGGTTGTCGCTTCAGTCTCCTGTGTCGGTATGTGCACTGCTCTAGTTTCGAAAGACTTATATGAATCTGCCTGTATTTGAAAAGAAGCCATCCTCACGTACATCATCATGTCTTAGTTTTCACCTGGCCAATGGCTCGACACATACGTCCCCGGCCTCGCCAAACCAGGCGGGTTCACACTCACATCGCCGCCCTCGACCGCAGCGACGACTGAGAGTCCCTACTTCGAGCTCGCTATACAAGAGTCCCCTGAAAACCCGCCGGCCGCGTGGCTCTGGCGCCCGGCGCAGGAGATTCTCGGGTCGAACCTCAGCGTGCGCGTGGGAGGCAGTTTCGTGTTCCCGCCAGCCGGGAGGGCGCCCGCCGAGATTCGGCGGGCCGTCTTCGTAGCGGGCGGGGTGGGCATCAACCCGCTGATGAGTATGATGAGTTACATCGCCGAGGGAGGGCTCAATTGCGATGTGCAGTTTCTGTATGCGGCCAAGATTCCCGCGCGTGGTGTGGCCGAAGTGCTCTTTGTGAGGCGGATTGCGAGGCTGTTTGGCGAGCGCAAGCTCAAGGGAAGGTTTCGGATATTTGCGACGGACACATCCCCGGAGACAGATCTCTTACATGGCTTGGGCAACGAGTTTAACAAGGCTGGGCTTGAGATCCAGGCGCGCCGTTTTGGGCATGAGGACCTCAAGGCCGCTGTCGGCGCAGAGAAGGATTCGTGTGTTGTCTATGTATGTGGGCCTCCGACAATGACAGATGAAATGGTTGATATCTTAACGTCAGCGGAGGGTGTTGGGCTGGAGCCGGGACAAGTCATGACGGAAAAGTGGTGGTAGAGTGTCATGGTCTGAACGAGCTGGCGCAAGTTTTCAGCCCCAGGAAGCTCACAGATTCAGTCACTCAAGAGAGGAGGAAGGGGGATGCCAGTTATTGTCCAGAGTATCACTGTTTGATCTTTTTGTTGCGCCGTGGTATCTATAGTAACCTATCCTCGATGCACCCACCCACTCCGTCCCATCCGTGGCCATGACGGTAAGCATGGCCATGACCATGTGCATTTTGTTGTCCCTCGACACTCCTATCCCTTGCCTACGAGAAGAGGTCTTCAGCCCTCTGCCGCTGCTTCGTCCGGCGGTTGCCGTCAAACAGCTCCTTGCCTGCATTGCCACCGCCGAAGCGGTCCGGGAACAGCTCTTTTGCGCTCGCTCCCGCGGCGCCCTTGATGGAGAAGCCTTCGCCGTCACCCCGCTGGTTCGCAATGCCGCGGATATTGAAAGCGCCGCCCGCAGGGGCGTCAGGCACCGCGACAATCTTCGGCCGATCCTCCTCCCTAAGGTGTGCCGATCCGATGGCACGTTCCAGCTGGTCTAGCCGACTGCTGCCACGGCTGCCAGAGCCTCGGACTGGGAAGAGCTCCTTAGTTGGAAATAACTCTTTGGTGCTGTTTGTTGAAATGCGGTCCTTCAGGGTGCGGGCCCTGACCCTGTTGCCGGACGAGCTGGCTCGCTCGTCCATCACATCGTCGCCGTCGCCGTCGCGCATTGGCGAAGCTGACCGATCGCGCGCGGTTCTGCGGGTCGCGAACAGTTCCTTCCCCTGGTTTTCCCTGGCGTATGATCGCGGGCGGTCGTCCGAATCTGAATGCCGCCGCTCTCTGGAAGCTCGTGGTGCTTCATCGTACATGCTCGCCTCGAAGGTCTCGACATCTTCTTCGGAATCCCGTCTCTGCCGCCCACTGCTCCTGCGATAGTCGCTATCTCTGCCGTCTCGGCGGTAATCGCCATCTCGTTCTCGGTACCTGGAGCGATTGTCCTGATTCCGGCGGCGTCGCTCTTCGGGGTCGTGTTCGGGGTGGAGGAGGTAGTAGCGACTGCGCGTGGCGGCGCCGGCCTGCTTCTTGTCGTTCGCCAGAGCGAATCGTACGTGGAGGGTGATTTCGGGCCTGTCGTCAACGGGCTTTGCGGGGAGCGTCTCGCCGATTGCGAGAGCTGTGGCGTCTGCGACCGGGACGGCGCTCAGTGCGACAAAAGCGTCGCGGGTTGTGTCCTCGGAGCTGAAGACGAGGTTGGCTGACGAGTCATCGATCCATTCGACTCGGTCGACTATGCCAAAGTGGGCTTTGACGTATGCCTTGATGTCGTTTGTGTGTAGGGAGTCCACGCCATGAATGTGGACCTTGTTAGGGACAATCGTCTTGGAGTCGTCTGCCGGGGGGTCGTCGTCGGCAACCTCGCCAGGCTCCTCCGGCTCATCGGGCTGCTACAAGGGAGTTAATACCATAGTCGGGGGATGCCCTCTGTCCAGACTCACAAGGATGTCATTGTGTCCAGAGTCAGCGATGGGTGCGTCGAGCGTCGTATCGACGGCATCGTCCATCTCGATATCCAAATCCATCTTGTCGCGTGGGGAGGGCGAAGAGGGGATAAGCTGTTGGGGTGGGAGTTATGTAGTGAATTGGGGCATATATGAGAGAAGCTTCACGCGCATTAAAGGTTCGATTGAGAAGAGAGCGGCGATCTTGAAGGTGTAAGAATGCGCAAAGGAGGAGGGAGGTGATAGCGAGGTTTAGTCCAGGATGAAGGCTGGGGAGCGTGGAGCAGTGGAGTTCCGTGAGGCTGAGGCCGAGCACGCCCACCAACCGACCTTGTTGGTGGCCTGCGGTACTCCACTGACCTGGAGCTTCCTCCAGCACACCTAGCCCCTAAAGCCTAAGCTGTTACAGCGCATCGCACAAGCGGGTCCTCGCCATCAGTGCACGCTCTGCAAAGTACCTTTACCCACCCGTCGCATGTGGCTGAGGTACCTGACCTTTGGCTCCCCCAGTTGTTCCAAAGCCAAAACGGAGCTCAATCTCCATAACGGACGCAAAAACGGACACCGACTAACGGACACCGACTGACTAACGGACACCGACTAACGCAACCCCGTTATGAATCGCATCATCACTCAACCACCACACATATCCTGCGGACAGATTGACATATCCTCGGTATTGTGCAATTTTATTTCCTATTCCGTAGTTACTAAGCACAGATACAAGCTAGTAAGTAGCCTCACCCACAGGTATCAGCACATTTTTGAGAATTTTCGCTCGGTATCACAGCCGAGATGGCTTCCTTGATGTCAAGGGCATGTTGCTTGCACGGCGCCAAGACTTGATCTCGTTCCTAGTGTATCGTCAGATCCTTGGTGGATAAGAAAACACGACACCTCTCGCAACGGAGCATCCTCCATAGCAATGGCATCACTCGATCTTCTGGAGTAGCGAAGAACTCCGTATCCGGGTCGTAACCTGATTTCAAAATATTGCAGATCTCTGCATGAATCCCAAGTCCCTTTTCGATTCCGGAGCAATCAGAATCGTCGTTGCAACCATCTTCAAGGGGCGGCCAAGATTCCACACCATCCGCTATGCACTGCGTAATACAAGCCACTAGTGTTCGATGATTCATATGCTTCTGCACTTTTGATATGCATCCGTTAGGGCACTGTTCATGTTTCGTTATAGTGACCATGTACTGTAGCAATTTTGATAGTATTATTTGATCGGAACTCCTCTCGGCAAGAAGCAGCATTGCTCGGCAAGTAAGAGCATAATTGTTGTGACGAGAGGCGTAGAGAATGTTAAAGACCAGGACGCCGGTAGTGTTGTGTCGTCAATGAAATCCCCCAGGGCTTTGTCCAGGGCTTCGTCCTGCAAGGCTTCATTGCGGCCCAGAGGAGGTGAACGATTATGGAGCTCGTTAGGCCAGCTTGTCATTTCAAGGGATAGATTCTTCACCTCGTGGCACCGCCAATCTCTATCCATCCATGGCATTCTCATCATCTCATGAGGTTCGGAGATGATCCGACCGAAAGCGCCCCAGGTTCGTGAAGATTCGCTTAAAAGGGGTACGTGATGATGCCAATAGGTGGCGGCGTACCCCAGAAACAGGGAATTCATGAGGCTGGAAGTAGCTTGTTTCCCGTTGGGCAGAATGCTTGTCGGTATTGGAGCGAGGTCCTGATGTTGACCACCATAGCGAGTACCTGATCTCACCACACGACTTGCAAAGCGTCCGATGCGAGTTCCTGGACTGCCTCTAATGTCGTTATTCACGGTGTGCTCTGCCATCTCAGTCAAAGGAAGATGCAGAAGAGGCCCCGCGTCAGTTCGTAGTCGCTCAGTGTCGTTCTAAAGTTTTCGAGACTCAAATAAGTGACGCAGATTTCTCCCACGTGGTGATCTAATTCTACCCAGTTCAAATGAAACACTTCCAGTGGCCCAACCTCCAGACACAGCAGAAACTCTCGCACCGAGTGGTGACTGAAATGAACCATGTTGTCTGTCTCCTCAACGTAGACTTGGTTCTCGCACCAGGCGTTTATACGTTCAATGCCGTTGATGAGGGTTTCCTAATCTTAGTTTCGCTGCCTTACCTCGATGGATAAAGCTTCTCGGAGTTGGCTGAGTGAGAGAGGCTGCCGCGCAACAGCAGTTCATCTGAATATTTTGGTGGCAATTTATTGACTATGTTGCTCAATACGTCGTAGGGCGCGGTTAAAGGTACCTGGAAGGTCCGCAGGGATGTCTCGCAAGGGTTTTCTAATATCCTTGTCGTTCTTACAGGAGCATATGTCCTGGATAGTTAAGGAAACCCATAAAACCCTGTTGGTAGACATTCAGCAAAATGTTTGTTTCCAACGTCGCAGAGGAAATAGTAGCACTTACATCCCTTCTTCTTTGATCGCGATGGCCTCGAGAATTTCCCGAATAATACTTTTATATCCTACAACCAGCTCGTTGAGGGACTGTCTTTCCCGAATTACATCTTCAGCGAAGGCCATAATGTCAACACTGGTCTCGCGAGTCCCTGTGACTAAGCGTGTGACGGAGTGAAAATTCTTATCCATGACTTGAATAGTCGCCTCCCTGCCCGAAAATAGTACTTTTATTCTTTGCGAAAGGTCACTATCACTGATAAGCCCAGAAAAGAAGTGGTATAGTACGCGTTGATGAGAATAGTAACATTCGTCGATTCCGTCTACAACGAGAAACCAGTCTTCGAAAAACGTCAAAGCCCGAGAGAAGCGTCGCATAAGTGAGTCTGTGGACAAGTAATCGTTTTTGGCTTCCTCGAGACACCTTGTAAGTGCTAGTATAAGGTTAGGGTCGAGCGCATCAAAGGGAAGTGAAGACAAGGGTTGTCGAATCAGTGATCGGATGACGATATCAGAATCCATGCTATCGTGTTCATCGAATCGGCAAAATATGAGAGAAATAAATTGTCTTGGATTTTTGTTTCGGTAGACGTATGAGATGGTACTTGGTCTATGTGCAAAATGTGGTTAGGAATGATGCGGAGAAGTTGAGGGCGTATTATAGATGAGTGGACTGGAGTCTTACGCCAAGATGGATTTACCAGATCCAACTATAAGATTGTGAGCAGGTAAGAAAAGAGGCTCTCGTATTCGCAGTGGGGAACTCACTTTTTCCGGTGATATGTAATACAGCTGAAGAATGGCTGCTTTACTCCCGTTGAAACCTGTCACTCTTAAATACCCATCTGGCCGTGCCATGATGACGCTTGTTCCGAGCGTTGTTGAAATCTGCGGTGCAATTGTATGATGACAGGGTTTCGAGGAGTTTATGTCGCTTGTGATCTATATTGCAAGGCTTAGATCCTGCTAGATACAAACTAGGAATAGGTGGGCTCTTACCTGCTGCTTGTTTCCTCCCCTCATCCCCTCGGATTTGCAGATCCCGTTTAGATTTGGAGAACCATGAAGATGTTTGCTTGCGGCTGTTGCCAGCATCTTCTCGCTCAGTCGCCTGCAAGCGATGCTCTTCCGAGTCTGACTGTGCCTTAGCAAGACTAAACTCCTCTCGTACATCTTCAGCTCTAGCTCGAACTTCTTCGGTATATGGTCGTGTCTCTAACTGGAAGGATTGGGTGAGTGCCTCTCAGGCCTGTGTCTTTACTTCAGAGCGTATTAGAGAGACGTGAGGTGCAATCTGGCGGACTCAACTTTAGGAACCTACATGGGCGGCGGATAGCAATGACAATGTGCTCGCAACAAGTGACGGTAGCTGAGTGAAATTTGCACACAGCATCTTTCTGACGCACCGAACTTGTAAAAAGCGCTTGATATTCAGAAAGTCGATTGCTCAAAGCTCCAAACGTGGAGGCCCTCTATGTCGAGATTTAGGAGAGTTGTGAGGGCCTACACTCCAGAGCTTGTTGGTATGTGATATTATGTGATATGTGTAGCTCTGCAGCCTGGCGGGCAGAAAATGCGCCACCAGCTGCAGTCAGGGCCATTCAGGTCAGGTGGAAAGCATCCGGGGTGGGGGTCAGTTGAGTTGTAATAAGCACTGGCCGTGGCAGCCTTGTAAACTAGAATGCAATGTTGGGCATTTCCGTGGACCAGCGGCGCTTTGTGGAGTTTCCCTTTCGCAGCGTGGTTGCACGGGGAGTTACGTATCAATTAAACTCACCCGATAGCATCGAATCAAGCTAAGCTAACGGCAGACTGGGTGGTGGCCTGAACAGCCATCTAACCTGACCTAAATATTGCCAGAGTTGCGCAACACTTCTAGATACGGATAACAAAGGAAGAAGAGACACAAATCTCATCAATGTCCCCTTCTATCTCACGCTAACTGAGCAATCCCCAATCTCTGTACCACACACAACTGCCCATGGTCCATCTCTCCGGACTCCTAGTCAAGGTGCGGAGATCATCATACAAATACTTGGCGCCAGTCCCATTAAGACCAGATACGACAGTGAGCCCAGTTGGGAGCGATAGCAATTTGCAATCAAACGTAGAATCCAATAGATTCTCAAGAATGACTAGGTTCCCTTGATCAAGATTAATGTTGGCCAGCACCTCGGCCGGGTCATCAACAGACACTGCCGCTTTGTACAGCTCAGGTCCGGAATGTAGTCTTCGGCGACAGGTGGGTCTTCGGGATTGAGTGGGTCCCGGAGGTTGCTCGCCTTGGGCTATTCAGTCATCTGGTATAACGGCAACATGTGTATTTGGGAGGAGCATGAACAGCTGTTTGATCGCGAAGACTGGAGAGTCGAGATCCTAGTGCTTTGGAAGAATCACCAAATGGCCGGCTTGCTGGCCCGTCTCGACCGGAAGAAGTCAAATATTGGTATCCTAGTCAAGACACTGAATCTAGCAGTCAAATCTCAGGAGCCGCTTCTGACTCAAAACTATCAATGAGACCCAAGAACACTCCAGGGGAAATCACTGTATCAATAACAACAACCACCAACAAACTCTCCATATCGCTAAACAAGATATTTGGATTCCTTAAAGATCGGGGTCGGCTTTGCAGTTATCGCCATGCGTTAGTTGGTAGTTCGTGTTTGTGTGTCAAAGAGATTTTATTCAACATTCCCTCAGTTTCCCAGGGGTTAAATAGAATTTGACTGCTAGAAATTGTACCCAGCAAGATCCAAACTACGGAGCTTTTTCTACTAAACTGCGAAAAAATACATACAGCGTCTTGGGGTATATCAACCAGCCCTTTCTTCTATGCATCTAAAGTCTTAATGTCGTGGTTGCCGAAATGAGCGGGTCCCCGGGCACGCCAAAATCGTACCCTCGGTATCAACTCCCAGATTGTTTGAACGCCTCATTATGTCCCACCAAAAAGTCCAAGCCAAGTCGCTCCCAGTGTATCCAACCCGTTCTATCCAGTTAAAACAAAATTCCGTTTCTCGTGCCAAGCAAGTCCCTTTTGTCAGTTCATCGTCTATCGCGCAGTCTCAAGTCCGCGTCGTAGCTCCATTCGTCCGGACTTGCACGTCCGAGGAATCTTTGTCCTCGATCCTTCGGTTTCATCGAGAGCGGAGGAGCATGACACCTCTGATACGGTGCGCTTGAGTGACGTGAAAGACGCGGTGACTGTGGTTGCGAGTTGTTGGTCATCATAATTGCCAACGAAGTAGTCCATGAGCACGGTCGGGTCCTTCTCGTCCTTCTGGTCGAGGTAGACATCGTGCTCCCAGCTTGATTCCAAGCCTTCCAAATAACTGGGTGATCGTCTGAGAAACTTCCACGAGAGGGTATCATGTTCCATGGCGATGTATAGTGAGTCCAGCTTGCCATTGGCGTCAATGACAGCGCAGTGTTGTCGAATAAAGTCCCTGTCATAATTGCCGTGTGCCAGTCTAGGCTCAAGGGGTCGTAGCATAGGCAGACCCTGAAGTTTCTCGGCGTCGCAGAGCTTCGCCTGCAAAGGCATCCACGATCGGCCATTCAGAACCGACCCGAATGCCCTGGACACGCCTTCGGAGAATGATTGCGCGTCGTCGCCCTCCACAGCCACCATGCGATGGAGACCCCGAGAGAGACACCTCTTGTATGCGGTGGTGTCCTTTTCAAAGGGGAAGGGTTGCTCTTTAGAAGGCATCAGGGAGATGTGGATGGTCCAGGGTCTCGATGATCCCGATGATGATGAGGATCGCGACGGGGTGAAAGAGGGGGGCTTGGACTGCCGCTGGTGTTCAGCGGTGGCATTTGTGGAGAGCTGAAGGGTGTCAAAGGACGAGTCAGTCGGGGCTGGATCCTGGGGAGGCGAGAGTAATAACTCTGAACTTTCAAGCTTTTCGATTCTCTCCTCCAAGATTTCGTCGCTGTCCAGCAACTCCAGCTGGCGGTTGCGCAGGTCTTCGACCTCTTTGCCAGCCTTGGCAATCTGTTGGCTCTGGGCTTGGTAGAGATCCTCCAGGTCCTTCATTCGCTTCTGCAGCTGCTCCACCAACTGCCAGGCGGCGAAGCTGTTTCGGTAGGAGCCCTTGATCTCGGAGAGGGCTTCTTCCTTGCTCCTTTCAACCGTCTCTTCCAGCTCGCTTATACGGCCCACGACGCCGCAAAGCCGATCATGGTCGGTCCGGTCGGCATTATCTTCGAGGGCTTGGAGTCGCTGTTTGACGGTCTCGATTTCGGCTCGGTTCTGGCCCGGGGACGGGGCGTCGGCCGAGGTGACGTGGAAGCACGACAGGTGACCGCAGTTACATGTCGCACCAGGCAAGGCTTTGTTGTGGTCGAAGCCCATGCAGCCACATCGCTGGCCCTTGAGCTCGGGGATCATCAATATGTAGCGGCATTGCCCTTTCGGCAGCTGAGCGTCGTCGGCGTTCGGCGTCGACGCCGGCGGAGAGGAACGGGAGGGAGAGGGCGGCATTGGGGTTCTTCGAACCTAGAGGGCGATGGACAACGGGGGCGAGATGTTTCGTCCATGGAAGGGTTGGCGGAGGCAGGAGGGAGATATGGGATGGAGCAAAGAGGATCCCGCTTGCGCTGGGGGGCAGGCGGGCGGCTCTAATCATAAGGCAGGGCGATGTCGAGATTCGTGCCCAGGGATGCTGGGGTTTAGCGATTCCGGCCAACCGCGTTAGGAGGGTACGCGGTGGGGAGCGGGATGGAGCCGGCGGCAGCGCGAGAAGAGCGAGAGAAGAACCAGGGAAAAGTATGGGAACCGCAGCACCGCATGGGAACCTGAAGGGGCCGGAGAAGGCGCGCAACAGGTAGCGCAAAGGTAGCGCAAAGGTCGCGGGCTAGCGGACAAGAAAGGAGGGATCCACTGCTGCGACGTTATCATCCGCTCTCGCCATCAACATCCACAGGCAACCCACGAATCCTGGCGACCCAGACCGGTTGCGCCCGCAGGCTGGCAGATGGCATCACGGCTCCCACGTCGAGACCCGCAGGGCCATGGCACCACAAGCACCACAGGCGACGGGGAGGGTGGGGGGCGCGCGAGGGAGGGCAGCGAGGCCCACGGGAAGCCCACGGGAGGTCCCACGATTAGTCCCACGATTAGTCCCACGGGTAAGCTTGGATAGCCCGCGGGAGGGGCCCCAAGGAACCAAGGGGAGACCAGGAACCCGAGGGACCCTGATAGCAGCGCCGGTTTGATTTGCTGGGGGGGCGAGTCTGCGGCCAAGGGCGCTGCATCTGCATTTTGTGCTCTGTGCTTTTGTTGTTCTGTCGTGGTGGGTGGTGGGTGCCGTGCGCTTTTAGACACCTGTTGTCTTGCTTGCTTTGCCTGTGGACAATCAGCAGCGCCTCTGCCCAAGATAGATAGATAGGTAGGTAGGTACCTAGGTAGGCATGCGTTGTGGTACCTACTCGATGTACTGTGGTATGTACTGCATCCTCGACGGGCGCTCAGCGCGGGCAACGAGTGGACGAGGCACCACCACACAGCACCACAAAGCACCACAAAGCACCACACAGCACCACACAGCACCACACTCATACTACATCTTTTTCCCTCAGCGTGTACTTCATCGCCGTTTGGGGGCGCGTTTGGGGGCGGGCTCACGGGCGCAGCGGGCGCAAGGGGCGGTCCCGGAGCCAGGGCTGCCAGGGTTTGCACACTCATGCTTGCCCGCTGCCTGTCCATGCTTGCGATAGTTGATCGTGGCCAGGACTGCGCTGGTGATTGACGGAGCCCGAGCTGGCTTGAGACAAGAGACGACGTCTGCGGGCACATCTGCGGGCCGCCAGCTGATTAGCAGAGCCATCGAGCTCCGTCCTCCTCCGCATGTCCCCAGTCCCCAGTCGGAGCCTGTCCCCAGTCGTCCCCTCGCGATCCAATGGCCACCCCCACACCCTCATCACCCTCTCCAACACGCTCAGTGCGTGCTCAATGCGTGCTCGGTGCGTGCTCGGTGCGTGCTCACACTCGGTCAGTGTCACTCCCTCGTCCACTGTCACTCCCTCGACGCTCCGGTTCTTGCGCTCCAGCCCCCCGTACCCTCGCGGCTGCTGATTGACGGGAGATAGACCCTGTCAGGCTGTCACACCCTCCATTGTCTCCTTCGCCCCTCCGTCGCCTCTCCGTCGTCTCTCTGTCGTCTCCCACGCCCGTCACTCCCCTGTGTGGCCCTACTCCTGGTCCCGTTTGGGTCTTGCACGCAGAGCGTTGGCGGCGTTTTCTCGGTCCACACACACTGCTGTTGTCCTTCTTTGTCACTCGGTACGTAATAAGGCAAAATAGCTGTTCGAAGGCCTCGGAGCGCCGACCCCATCAACCCAAAGCTGGGGCATATCCAGTTTTTTTCGAGCTACTACGTAGTACACCGTAGCCGGGCCCCTGTCCTGAATATTGGGGGAGGCGACCTCCTGACGACGAAGAGTCTTTTAGTTGCATCCGTATCTTGGTGTTTCAAAAGTTGCCCAACTTGTCCTATCGCTCGTGCAACCTCTGGCGCGCGCGATAGCTGTGAGACCAGACATCCGGGTAGCTGTGCATTGGGTTGTCCAGTAGACATGGGTGTTGTCCCTGCATGACTTATCATACCTCGCCCGCTATCTCCAAACCTCGGGCGCAGCGACTCGCATTGTTCGCAGCAGCGGGCGGTATGTGGGCGGGTGGCAGCCAGGCTCTGTGCGAGCACTTTGTTTGTGCGTGGAGTCGCGGTGGACACGAGAGCGTGGGACCCTGGCCACCCCTGGCCACACGCACAACGTCACGACCGTCCATCAATCCATCCAACCATCCATGACCCATCAGGGTGGCATTGGGCGGTCGGCGAGTGGTGGCGGGAGAGGCTGTGACTGATTCCGTGACTCTTTGACTCTGATGGGATCCCTCGCCCAGTCGCCCAAGTCCCACGCCCATGCCAACCCAACAAGGGCTTGCGCCGCCCACGTGCAATCAATCCGATAACGGGGACCCAGTTTGACGTCGTGTCGCGATTCTCATGCAATCGGGCGGAGCGGCCGTAGTTCTGCCGCCAAGTTACAACACCCACTCGGGCATCATGGGAACATTCGGGGCCACTGTTGCGTCGTTGCTCGAGACCTACACCAGGTGCTTGTCTTTACTCAAGGGCTTCACGGCCGGCGGCGACCGAGACGGCACGTCCACCAACCTCCAATCGAGTCTGGGGAGCTCTCTGCGGTCGGACCGAGCCAGAGTACGTCGAGCTTACTCCTCCCGACTGTCACAGAATGGTCGTCGGCTTGAGAAAGGTGACGGTGAGTCGTGCCTGCGTGTATTTTCCAAGCCACGTAGGATGTGGATCTAAAGTATGCACAGCTGCCTCACGATCGGCATTGAGACGGGTTCTAAGGAAGCTCACTGCGGCCCTTGGCGAAGTCGTCGGCGGCCTTGGTGGGCGACGGCCTCCAACGGTCGACTACAACTCATTGCTAGCTCTGTCAAATGGATCAAGCTTGGATGCAGTCCGGACCATCAACGAACTGTCAAGTCGAGTCAGTTCAAGGGCGAGCTCCATCAGCTCACGACGTAGCGTAGTGAGTAGGGGGAGGCCGAGGTCCAGGGCCCATCGTCAGCAGTCTGATGGCCAGGTCAAGCTGAGGAAGTCGGAAGACGGACGTCGTTCCAGGCCGGAGAGAGGCAAGAGCAATAACTCGACGGGTCATTCATCAAGTCGGCGTCGTCGCCAGTCTTCTCGCAGTCGCCGCGCCCTGGCGGCATCCGGGAACGAGAACCGAATCTCTATATTGACCACGTCTTCTGCCAGCACCAAACTTGGTGAGATCAGACGGCGACAGTCCAGGCAAGGACTAGCGGCGAAGGCCGTATATCCGGCGCACTTATATCCTCAAGAGGAGGAAAGGAGGCAAAAGAAATGGTGGAAGCTCTTCGGAAGTGGGTGACCTCGAGGAGGTATCACTGTTGTACACATATCATGATAATGAAGCTGAACACGACTAAGATCGCGGGGCCGTGCGAGTTAATATCGAATCACGTTGAATCTAACACTGTACATGCTGCCACAGCACAAACCGAATTGACAGCCCCGCAGTCCAAAAACCCACCAGCCATGCCCCGCCAGCACGTTACCACGAATTAACTGTGCCTTGACATACGACAGACGACATCAGCATCATCACCACCATACGTATCTGCCCAAAGCTGGGCCCAGACGGCCACGACACCGACGCCAGTTAGCTCCGATATCGCCACCCATCCGTATCGCCTCGTTAGTACCATCGGCGCCGGCTCTCCTGGACATGCATTGGCCCTCGTAGCGCCATCATGCCTCAAGACCCTGCCGCCGCCCTCAGCGCCTTGCTGCGGGCGTCCTCCATCCAAGACCACGATGAGATCCTCAAGGCTGCCAACGCCGCTATCAAGGTCAACAAGACCGATGTAGCGAGCCAGCACACCCGCATCGTCGCCCTCCTCAAGCTCGACCGCTTCGACGACGCCCTGCGCGCCATCGCCGAAGGTGGCACCAAGCTCAACGCACTATGTGTCCTCGAGCAGGCATATGCGCTCTATAAGACGAACAAGCTCGACGACGCCACTTCTGTCCTCCAGGCCGCTGGCCTCGAAAAGAAGAGCTTCAGCCATGTCGCCGCCCAGGTCGCCTACCGCGCTGAGCGGTTCGACGATGCTCGCACCATCTACAGCCGCCTCCTCGACGCCGACGACGATACCGACGAGGAAAACGACCTCAGCATCAACATCCGCGCAGCTGCTGCGCAGTCCGAATGGCTGGGATATTCGTTCATGAACCCCCCGCCTATCCAGGAGTCCGACGGCTTCGAGGTGTGCTACAATGCTGCCTGCGCCTGCATCGCCCGTGGCTCCCTCGACGAAGCCGCCAACCTGTTGCAACGCTCGATCAGACTCTGCGACGCTTCCGACGACCTAACCCAAGAGGATAAGGAAGCGGAGATGCGTCCTATTCTGGCCCAGCAGGCATATGTCCATGCCAAGACGGGCAAGCTTAAAGAGGCACTAGAATTGTACAGATCGCTGGCCGGCGCAGAGTGCGTTCTACTCAACTACACCCGTATTTATCTGAGTCCACCACTAACTTTTGTCACAATCTAGCGACGAGGACCCTGATCTGACAGTCATAGCTCGAAACAACCTGCTGGCAATGGAGCCCACGGTTGAGAACCCTTATGTGCTAGAAAGGAAATTTGCGATGTTGGAGGACGACGGCAAGGCTTCTAAGCTTTTCAAGCACCAGTCAAATATTCTCCGCCGCAATGAGCTTGTTGTTAGTCTCCAGACTTCCAAAGCTGCCGGTGTCAAGTCCCGAACCGCAGCTCTCCTCGATCAAGCAGAGCATCCCACCACTGCTGCCGATATCAGCATCCTTTCAGTCCTCAACGCGGCTGCCAGTACTGAGGGAGTCACTGGAAAGCAGCTAATCCGAAACCTGCAAGGCCTAGCGACAAAGAGGCCTAACGATATCGGTCTTGTCCTAACCATCGTCCAAATACAACTTAACAACCACAACGCCGGCTCAGCGTTGTCCATCTTGGAGTCTTTCTTGGAACGTCTAGAGAAGGCTGAGGCTCCCAAAGCTCATGACGCCAGATTTTCTCCGGGACTCGTCGCCCTGGCCGTTGCCCTGAACCGAGCGCAAGGACGAGAGTCATGTGCCAAAGTGGAGCTTGTGAAGGCTGCGGCGCATTGGCAAACGCGTCCTACAAGCTCGGCTTCCTCGCTCCTTGAAGAGGCTGGTATCGAACTTATGAAGTCATCGAACCCTCAAGACTTGCAACTAGCTGGTGCTTCCTTCCAGAGGTTGTTTGATGAGCAACAGGGCTCGGATATCGCCGCCGCCGGCCTGGTTGCATCTTTCGCTGCCTCAAACCCTTCAGCCGTCCAAACCCATCTCGCGAACCTTCCCCCGGTCGAGGCCTTGATTGAAGGCGTGGACGTCGCGGCACTTCTCCAGGCCGGTGTAGCAACGGTCGCCAAGCCGACGCAGGCCAACAAGCGACCTGCCACTCAGGAACCCAGCGACAAGTCCAACAAGAGGCGCAGAAAGATCCGGCTGCCTAAGAATTACGTAGAAGGCACGAAGCCCGACCCGGAGCGCTGGCTGCCTTTGCGTGACCGGTCCTCGTACCGCCCAAAGGGAAAGAAGGGGAAGAAGAAGGCCGGCGAGACCCAGGGCGGCATGGTCAAGGAGGAGGAGACGTTGGAGCTGGTTGGCGGAGGAGGCGTCAAGGTAGAAAAGGCACCTCCATCAGGCTCCAAGAAGAAGAAGAAGGGCAAGAAATAGGGCTTCATGCTCCTGCGGCACCCCGGGGTGTCGTCATGGTGTGAGCCCGGAAATAAAGCCAAGGAGGCGAATATTCGATACATACTATATTGGAGACCCCTTCTTGCGAAATGAAATCCCCAGTCACATGGTTCAAACAGTAGACGTTCACTTCGATTCGTAACAGATGTTGGGCAAAATGACGGTGATGGAATTCTACGCTTACTTTTTTGTGCTCCGCCAAACTCATGAGGTTCTTTCCCCCCAAAAGAACAAGATAAAGGAATAAGAGCCAAGGGAGACTGAAAAGAAATCTAGATACATGTCCTCATCGAGCCGGCCCGCGGTCTGCGTCTCGTGAAAAAAAACTACACGGCCCGGAGCTTTTTCCCACTCGCAACGGCCTCTGTCCCTTTTTCATCCCTTGCAGAACCAACCATGCCAAAATGCTCTTGCTCTTGTGTTGCGATCCATTCCCAACAAACGCTAAATGACACAAATACATGACCACAACAAAGCTCTCTCCCAGACATCATGCATTCACTGCCTGGACGGGGCGGTTCGGCAGCTGCTCTAGATCTTGGAGCGATTCTTCGTCTGAGTCGCGGCTCTCGGGCTCGTCTCGTTTGCCACTGCGTCCCCTTTCGTGGTCGCTATCATCCATTTCCTCATCCGTCTCCGTCTCGATGGGCGGCAGCGGACTCCTGCGCCCGTCCGAGAAGCTCACGGCGACCTCACTCTCCGTATCCGAGGGGATCGTCAGTCGCCCACCAGCCGAGGCACTTCTAGCTGCCTGTGCAGACGAGTACTTTCGGTGGAGTTCCCGGAAGCTTCGAGCCGTGGCAGTGCTTGCGCTTGCTGCAGACTCCCGGCGTTCTTTGGGTTCCAATGGAATACCCACAACAGAGTAAAAGTCGTCCTCGCTCAGGGCAGGAGAAAGAGGTGGTTGTTCCTGTTGGAGTGCCTGGTTCCGTGCGCGGATCTTCTCGTCTTGTGACATGTTTTGCAATTCGCTGCCAAAGTGGATGACAGAAGCCTTCTTCCCGTGAACCACAAAGCTGCCTGTTCCTCTTGCGAGCATGGTCTCTTGTCCTTCTTCTTCTCCCACTCCATTCGGGGCCACCTCCTTGCCTTTCCTGCTGTTTCGATGGTGCGAGAGATGCCCGGCACCCTCCCTAAGGGTCCGTTGAAGGCTTCGTCGAATCTTGCTTCTGTCAAGTTTGTCCTTGTCAATGGATGCACCACGGTCGCCTCCATCCCCGGCCGTTGATGTTATAGCCTTGTCGGACGGGTCCCTGCTCGGTCTCGATTCTAAGAGACCTGCCTGCTCCAGCAAATTCCGTTCTTCGGCATCTGGATCGTCGGGATGCCTGTCATCAGTCCGCTTCGACGATTTCCCTGGTCCTTCCTCTGTAGGGGACATTGGTTGGACTTGAGGAGTGGATGTAACCGATTGCACAGGAGATGCTGCAATGCTCGAGATCGATCCATGTCTCGTGCTTGCGGCATCATGTCTTGCAAAGGACAGGTCCCGAGCACTGTGCCGATGGCGTGTGGCGCTTTGGGGAGGTGTTTGAAATACCTGGTCGAGAGGCGAGTCGAGATCTTCTCTCGCCTCGGGCGGGATAGGAACATTTGCGAGCTGGGGAGCATGTACCAGCTGAGGATCCGTTGGGGTTCGAGGCGTGGTATCAGTTCCAGAGTGGTGCGTCGACCTAGACCCTCTGCGGGTATGGGTCGCGCGAGGTGTTGGCGAACCTGTTCTATGGGAGTGTCGGTTTGATTGTTGCTTAGTAGGGGTGTAACTCGCGCTCGCCGTCGGGTGCTCTTCTTCAAGGTCCTGGACCAGGATATCACGATGGCACTTTTCCTTCCAAATGCCCATGCGGGTGTACTTCAGCTGCACAGATAGGCGAGTTGCCGCCATAATGAGCTGTTCGCGTGTCTTTGGCTGAATGGGTGCCAATATCTGGAGGTGGCGAGCATTTCTGAGCTGGTCATCAAGCTGCTTCTGGCACTCATGCAGCTTTTCCTCAGCTTCTGCAATCTTTACTTGCATCACATCTCGCCGAGCGACTGAGATGTCTTCAGCCATCTTGTGGTCGATCCGGCTGCGAGAAATAGAAACAAGCCCCGTTGGGGTTTGCACCAGCTGCGTAGCATCAGAGCTATCAAGCCGTCTCATTCCGCGACGGCCTTGTCCATCGTAGCTACCGCCAACAACGCCACGCATCCTGACACCTGTGGTGCTGAAGGCAGCGGCGTAGTTGAGCTTGGCGAGCCAATCATTCAACTCCTCTTCATTGTCAGCCAAGAGAACCTCATCCAAGCCACCCTGTCGCACGTAAACGAATGCGTTCTTGTGCTTCTTGTACGTCGTGTCGAGGAGAGCCACGGCACCATGAGTTGACATGAGCGCGTCCGGCTTAAATTCTTCCAGGGGCGGGTTGAATATCAAAGGAATTCCGTCGTGGCCTGCCTTGATATGACTATCATACTGGTGCATTAGGGACTTGACCCAACTAGTATTCCGGAAGAAGTAGAGCTGAGCACCGGTGAGGATAGCGCCCCATTCCTGCCATGGCGAACGTGTTTTCCGTTTCTTGATGTCTTTCCTCCACAATAGCCCAACTTTAGTCACTTTGATGTCCACGATTCCGGGGTGGGCCTCCTGGGGGTTAGTAGCAGTCTGCTCCGACATGAAGGCATCGGGTCGTGATCTGGCCGACACAATTTGCAAAACACCAGTTCTGAAGAACGTCTTTTGCAAGTCCTTTAGATCTAGGCGACTCGCGGAACCCATATAGTTGTAGTGGTCGTCGAGGTCCATGGTATCCTTCAGATTCGGGCGTAGAGTGTCCATACTTCCGTCTATGATCAGAGTATATGGGTCGATAGGCTCCTTGGTTGCTTTTTTAGCAGGGTCGTTAGCATTAGCGGAGAGAATCGCCGGCTTGCGCCTAGACTTGTGAGAAGCAAAACGGTCGCCGCCGAGATCGAAGTCGTCTTCAACATGAATAAAGGGGGTATATGTGATGTTGTCGTAAAAGCACTCTAGAATATCGTCAAAGATGCCCTCCCCGTGCGTGTTCTTCAAGTAGTCCGGTTTTTGCATCTTGTGCTTGTTGTTTTTGTTGAAGACGTCGGTGTGGAGGATGAGAAGAGAAAAGGCAATAAAGTATGCCTGGTCTGGAGAAGAGTAGATGCCCGGATTACACTCGTGGTAGCGATTCGCGAATGCCTGGAGGAAACGGTCGATCTGCTGTGTCTCTTTGGGGAGCTCCGCTTCCATCAACAGCTTTCGGATAGCCATATCCATCGGGTCGCCAAAGAAGCTGAAGCTGCGCATGTAACTTCTCAGGACCGATGTCATGAAAGCATCTGCACCTTTAGACAATGCGGCGGCGATGATTCCTCGGCTAGCAACTTCCTCGACACGGGTAAGATACTTGGCAGCAGACTCATCGTCGCGGCGATCTGGTAGGGTGACCGACTCCCTAGCCAGTTGAAGCGAGTTATTCTTGGATCCGATTGAGCCCGGGGTAGTAGGGGTTAGCGTCCCCTGCCGGCTCAGTTCGGAATTCTGTCGCAGACGGCTCAGCCCGAACAGATCGCCAAAGCTCTTTCGGCCAGTAGATGAAGATGTTCGAGTTGTTGGTGGGAGTAGATGGTCGTCTGTCGAGTCTCGGCCCATAGAGCTCATGGTAGATGACCTCCCTCTCAAGAGATTCGCTCTGGTCGGGGAGGAAGCCCCCGAATGCGATCCTCCGGGGGCGAACAACGCCGTGGCAGGCGACTGGTGAGGTCTTGGAGCATGTTCGCTTCTCACTGTGCCCATAAACTCTCCGGTATGCGCAGATGCAGGCCGCGGGGTGGATGTAATGCCAAGCGAGGACGACGAGGCAATGCCTGGCGGCTTACTCTTCTGTTGTTGAAGGTGTGCAAGCGGAAACAGGGGCTCCGGGTTTTTCTTTCCACGTCGCAATTTGAAGAATGGAGTGGTAGGCTTTTTGGGAGTTGTGTTGGGGCTCTGGTGTGATTGACGGTCATTGGAGCTGGCATCTGATCTCGACGACTCGGATTGTCGATTTGGGGGTGGGGTGAGAACGGTGCCGTTGGGACTGTTGCGGGTGGCATGGGTCGACGGGCGAGGAGATTCAGGTTCCTCTAGCGTGGCTAGTGAGGGTCGACTCCTGTCATCGGCGAATGATTTTCTGAAAGTCTTCCTGGGCGCAGGACGGCTTGGTACCGCGTCGTCACGGGGGATGTCGGTGGAGCGACGGAACTTGGAGGCCAGGCTCATTCGGGAGGTCTTCTTCCGGGGACCATTGAACTCGTTTGTAGGAGCGGTGGTGATGATTTCGGGGGCTATTGGTGATGTCAGCAGACTGCATGGATGGCGCGCAGGGCGGAGGGGGTTAGGTACGTCGCGGGACAGGAGGGGGCTTCTCGGCCTGCTGCTTGGCTCGGAGGGACAGCTGGGAATCGGAGGCATTGCGGAACCTCAGGACGGAAAAGCGACGATGCTTGCTGGTCTCGTCCTGGATCGGGGGGGATTCGGGGCGGCTGATGGATGAATCACGGGTGGGCTGGCGGGCGACTGTCTCGCCCTCGTTGTCGCTGATGAGGTCGGGCAGCGGGAGGGCCGGCGGCGCGTCCATGGTAGGGGAGCTGGGCGCGAAGAGGGTATGGCGGCGCATATCGGTCTCACTGGCCATAATGCCACGACGGCGAAGAAAGGGCATGGCAGCGGCTGATCATGGTACGCAGCCAGCCCGAGCGGTCGAGGTCGACGGTGAGGGCGGCGTGCGGCGTGGAAAACGTGGGACGTGGATGCGGACGTGGACGTGGGATGTGGACGTATGTGGACGGACGTATGTAGACGTGGACGTGGACGTCGGCGTGGCAGGGCGGCGGCTCACGACCTACCGAGTTAACGGGATGATATCGGCGCGGCGGAGACCATTGAGGCAGCGTGCTTGAGGTGGAAGGTGCGGACAAACGCTGCAGCGGTAGCGGGCCAAGATGGAAAGATGGGATGAAGTCGGCCGTGGGCGTCGGTCGTTCGAAGCTGGTCGTCGTCTGGGATCGATCTGGCCGTGATGCAGCAGCAGCGCAGTGCAGTGCCAAAGTCCCAGAAGACCCAGCTTTGCCCACCGGCTGGCCAGGGGCTGACGGGGCTGGCTGGGTCCTGGCTGGGTCCTGGCTATGCCACATTGGCGCCTCAATTGGCCCAACGCCTGTCATACAGTGCCGACCCACCGGATCCCATGTGGCTGGGGGTACCTTCGGAGGCACGGGAAAAGCCTGGTGCCCGCTAGTTCACATGTGGCTGGCGTACAGTGCATGATTGTTGATGATTCCCGGGCCTGCGGGGCCTTGTTTCCTCCCTTTTGGCCTCTTCCCTTTCCCCTCGACTACTTTTAGGTGCCCGGTGCGGCGGTGCCCCCCCGTTCGCTCCGTACCCTCCGTCCCCTCCGTGTCCACCGCTAAGGTAGGTCCTCAACAGTTAGTGCGTAGGGAGTAGTAATGTCGTGGTAGGGCCTGGTCCCAGCGGGCGCGCCCCCCTACAGGGCTACTGGAGAACTCCCACTGGCCCCTCTGAGTGGTGGTGTGGTGGGAAGAGGTAAGCCCAGCCCAGCCCAGCCCCACCTCGCCCGTCCATGCTCATGCTGGATGCCAGCTGGATGCCAGCTGCCTGCGCGCCCTGCATCCTTCCTCCCTCCACTCGCAAAATGCACTGGCACCTCCCATCCCGGGTAGGCTCTCTAACAGGACTGGTGACTGGCTCTCGGGAGCTCGGGGAAAATTGCAACTTGTAGTCCGCAGTTTGGGAGGCCTTGCTACGTACAGAGGGGCGGGCGCGCCACTCAGGGCTCTCCCAGGAGTGCGTGTCGTCGTCGTCGTCGTAGTCAGCGGCACCGAGTACCTACTAATTAGTCGGTTCTTACTATACCTAGGTACCTGCCTGCACTGTGCGCGCGCACTGGCTCGTCCACTGGCACACCCAGGCAGCAAGTAAAGCGCCTGCGCAAGCCGCCTTGCCCTCTAAGACGAGCCAGTTGCAGCGCTCGCATTCGCTATCCATCGTGCTTCAATCATCATCCTCTCGGAACCTGGCCATCCTTCGCAGAAAGCATCGTCACTCTCTGGCTTTCCCCTGCCCAGGGTAGGGTGTCTATTACTCCACTCTCCAGCTCACCATCTCAATCTTCAGTGTATCTCCATCGCTCGCCATTACCCTCCTGTGTCCATTCCCGCGATCCCGCTCGCCACTGCTTGGTGCGCCGAGATGAAGTTATCTGTCGCTCGCATTGCGGCCTCGTCGCTGCTGCTGCTCCATGCTGTCGACGCTGCCAACATTGACGCTCAGCGAGCCATCGCCAACAACCGATTCAATCCTACCTCTACCGACACCAACAATGCCCGCCTCTTCCCCTTCCTAACCAAACTCCGCGACAGCGCTATCGAGTTCGTCTTTGGACGCCATCCCACCAAGGAAGCAGCTCAGCCGCCCGTCCTCAACCAGCTCCGCGCCCAGTATGCAAACCAGCTCGTTCTGCGTTTCAACGTCTCCACCGCCGACGAAGAGGGTGCCCTTGCTGACGCCATCGCTCGCCTGTTCCTCGATGTCTGGGCCTTCACTGATGAATTTGTCGATATTCGCCTGCACTCCGACGAGGTTGCGCCTCTTCTGAGCCTCCTCCCCAGATCCTTTCGCTTCGCCCAGTCGACTCTGATCCCCGATTTGGCTGCTGCAGTTTACCAGTCCCTCCCAGCCGATAACGATCCTCATCGCCCCGATCCCCAGAATGGTGCCCCGGTGCCTCTCATCTCGCCCCCCTCAGCAGGCGACAACCTCTTCTTCCAGGACTATCAGCCTCTCCCCGTCATCATCCGTTGGATGCGTCTCTTGGAGGCCATGTTTCCTACATATGTCGACTACATCACCATCGGAAAGTCCTACGAGGGACGCGATATCCCAGCCCTCCGTGTTGGTGTTCCCGTTGTCGACTCTATGGCTCCCCCGCGCAAGACGATTGTTTTCATGGGTGGCTCTCATGCTAGGGAATGGATCTCGACGAGCACCGTCAACTATCTGGCATGGTCCTTCATCACATCTTTTGGCAAGGAACGGATGATTACGAAGCTCCTCGATGAGTTCGATATTATCTTCATCCCCGTCGCGAACCCCGATGGTTTCGAGTACACCTGGCACATCGATCGTCTGTGGCGCAAGACTCGACAACAGACGAATCTCCAATTCTGTCGCGGTCTAGATCTAGACCGTGCCTTCGGGTTCGAGTGGGATGGCTCTCGGGTTCAGCGCGATCCTTGCTCTGAGAGTTATGGCGGCGAAAAACCGTTCCAGGCCATTGAGGCTGTACAAATCGCAGATTGGGCACGCAACCAGACGTGGAACAATGTTCGCTTCGTTGGATTGGTGGACCTCCACTCGTACTCGCAGCAAATCCTGTTCCCTTACTCGTACACATGCTCAGTGGACCCGCCCAATCTGGAGAATCTGGAGGAGCTCGCTGCCGGCATCGCCAAGTCCATCAGGCTCTCAAACGGAGAGTCGTATACGGTTACGTCTGCGTGCGAAGGCGCAGTATCGGCGCGAGAGTTAGGCGGCGAGCGATTCTGGTCTCGCGTCGAATCCGGCGGGGGGTCGGCGGTCGACTGGTTCTATCACGAAATGCGGGCCCATTTCAGTTACCAAATCAAGCTCCGGGATACAGGCAGCTACGGCTTCTTGCTACCTAAGGAACACATCATTCCGACGGGCGAGGAGATTTTTAATGCCATGAAGTACTATGGCGACTACCTCCTGGGCAACAATGGCATCGAGGAGTACCCGGAAAAGGATCAAGATGATGTCCACACTTCCGACGAGGATGACGAAGTGCCACTCATGCAGGAGTTGAGGAGGAGGAAGCTTCGCCGGTGAAATTGAAAGCAAACATGACGCCAAATGCGCGTTTGGATGGACAAGGCAGCACATGAAAGGAGATACGAACATGCGGCATGAATCATCTTCTCTTTTCTCATTTAAATTTACTTTACAGAAGGCCAAAAGGAATTCTGGCGTCGAAGGGTCTAGGAGCATATATGGATTGGAAAAGGCGCAGGACTCAATGGTGGCCTAGTCTGTTTTGGATGGAACAATATATTATATTACACTCCCAGCAGTCATTGCATAGGAATCTTCTTGACGGCAAATTTCTATTGCTCTCCCAGGACAAACATGACGGACACGTAGCCGGCCATGAACTTCAGGGTGGTGTCGAAAAGGAATGACCCGATGGAACCGCTGAGCACACGAGTCAGTGTGAGATCATACGAAGGTTGGGGTAGAGGGTATACGAACAGCATGCGTCCCTTGGGGCCGTGACCGGTGTAGCCAAAGGCATAGACGATTCGGGAGATAGCCCAGCCAGCGCCAAGGGCGGCAGCGACAACGGGGTAGCGCAGACCGGAGATCAGGAGGGCGCCGAGGAGCGAAGTCTGGTTCTCAGTGAAGTTGGAGTGGGCACGCTGGGCTACGCGGGACAGTTAGTGGGTGACAATGGGGCAGCTGGATTGGGAGCGAGGCGTGAGCATACCGCAGTTGAACTGGTAGGCCTTGGGATCCTTCTCGGCCAACTCGTTGCTGGCGTAGGCAATGGGGTATTTGAGGCCGCTGGTCTTGCGGTACTTGCTAGTGAGTTGGACGTGGAGGCTGTTGATGAAGAAGGTGGAGGTGGCGGCCAAGAGGACGAGGCTGGATTCTCTGCGTCAGCTGGGGGTTCTTGTCCGTGTTGTGTCCTTGGGGGCGGGATGTCAGCGCCTGGTGATAACGTACCTGTACTGGTCGGGGAGCTCGAGAGTGAAAGGCATCTTGGGCGGTTGGTTGTTTGGTTGTTTGGTTGTTTGGGCAAGGTAATTAACACGTGGTCTGTTGCGAGAGTCGGGAGAGATGGAAGCCGGGATGGAGGCACTGCGTTAGAGATGTAAGAGAGCCACAGGCAAGATGGCAGTGTTGAGCGGTTGGTGGAATCAATTGGGTCGATGGAAGGGGCAGACAATGAGTTGGGCCTCCGGTTTATTAATACTTGCGACCTGGGACGTTTTGTTGTGTCTCGTTGCGCCTCGTTGCGCCTCGTTGCGCTCCCCTCCACGATGGAACCACCCCCGGAGCTCCACTCCGTACTGCAGGACAAGTCCAGACCCCTGGAATGCCGCAAGGTAGGAAGGCTAGTGCGCTTTGCAGGTAATTAGCGGGCAGCGAACTTGTGCCTTTTCCAGGTCCCCTTGTTGGTCGGGGCGCGTGGTGGACTGCTTCTGGAATTTGCTCTCGCAGAGACACGGCTTTGGTGTGTGTGCATGGCAGGATGCGAAGACGCCGAGTTCCGCCCACCCCTGTATCGACGGCCCGGCGAGGGGTCGCTTGATAGCACCGACGAAGCGACACGCAGCATGGCAAACAGGAGACGAGGACCCGTGGGTTTCCAACCGAGACACGCACACAACACACCTGCAAATCGAATCGGCAGCCTATGGCACGCGTATTCTCCGTCGACAGAATGCGCCATGGTCCGCCCACCGCAAACTAAAAGCCTGTCTTGCAAGGCCGTGCGCCACGGCGATCCGGCACCAAGATGCGCCGACGGACCAACCATCCACTCCGGAGGCTTTTGAATGGCGCTCCAATGCCGTCTCTGATGCAGCCTCAAACCCTCCGAGCTACCAATGCATCTGGTTCCTGGATCCGCTGCTCGAAACGGGACCGATGAGCCGTCGTTGGTTGCTGACTCGGTGGCCAGCGAAATACCCAACCATACTACGTACGTACTACGTCGTGGTATTTACATACTTGTAGTAGGCCTCCGAACCCCCACCCCCCTGTGCCGCTAGTCAGTCCCCTGCACGCTGCTGCAGTACTGTAGCTGTACCCAAACTCCGCAACTCCAGCTCTGAAATTCCGCAACCTGCTAACTGCCGATCATCAGATCGACTGCACACATTTCGAAACGTGGGATGAGGCTGGCAATTGCATGCGTACCACGATACACACCACCACGGGATGTCGGCCCCTAGCGTCACATCCTCTCCTGAGCCCTCCTGAGCCCCCCTGAGTCCTCCTTGAATCCCGGGCCCTCGCCGACCAGCTATCCCGTACACCTCTCCTCGGGCCGTCGCCATGCCAGACCGAGGCCCTCAAATACCCTCCGTTCCGCAGTCTCCATATCGGGCGCCTCATTACCGGTGGAGCTGCCCTCCAGATCCACCCACGCCCCGTCCGTTCTGCTCCGGATCCCGCTGCTGTCAAACTTCCACCCCTTCTCCTTCTTGCAGTACCGCCGGAGATCCCTCTCGAACGTTGTGCCGCCGCTCCACCCCAGCACCGCACACCCCACCGTCTTCCACGGGCTCACAATGATGTCTACCCGCCGGTGCGGTGCATCTTTCTGCCTCGGGTCCTGCCACACCACCATTGCTTTGTCAAGCGTGTCAAACCCCGATCCCCGGCCCGTCTGATCTCTCCAGGGTAGCGGCGCCTGTCCGCGTTCACTGTTTCTGGTCGTTAGGGTGAGCGTGTGAGTGATGAGATGGGCCTTCTCGAGACTCATCACTATGTCCCGAATTGTCTTAACCGTCATGTCATCGTTTCGGTGGCTCAGAAGGACGTCTACGTCACCGCACTCCTTCTTCCCCCGTCTGAATCCCCCCACGATAACCATTTCAAACCCGGCATCGATCTGGCGTGCGTGGTCCAGAACAGTGGCCCCGATGGCCTCAGCCTCGTCTCGGGGGATCTTGAGCTTAAGCTCATCATAGTACTTGACGCCGATCTGCTGTGAGCGACTAAGAGAGCTCCATCCATACTCGACGAGGTCATCCAGATCCCGCCACCCTGCAAGCCACCATTAGTTCACTGCTGCAAGCTCCAAGCACCCCGGTAGCGGACGGATACCAACCTTTCTGGTAGAGCTCCCGTGCCGTAATGTCCCCCACGCCCCAGACATCGTAGAATAATTTGAGTACCGAGATCATGGCGTCAGATTCCGCCTTCTCAGCCTCGCTAATGTGTCCCTTCTCCTTCCATTGTTGATATAGCTCGGCGATCTTAGCACCGCATCCCGGCAGCCGCGAGATTTCTTCAAGCACATCAGTATCACGACCCACACAGGAGCTAGGAATCCTCTCACCTTCTGAAGTCTTCAACGGAAATGGGTAGGCAGCTACAGTAGCAATTGAGGTGGAGTAGGCTCTTACACCGACCTGATCACCACGCAGCAGGCGAATTGTCCGAACTTGCTTCAATACGCGGACAAAATCGTCGTTGGGCGGGTTGACGGGTGTGGGCCGCTGACATGAATATGTCGTCTTCAAAAAGTCCGGGACTGGAGGAAGGGCAATTTCGTGCTCTGATGTGGTTTGGCGGGCGAGGCTGGGTGGCTGCTGTGAAGGTGACGCCATCGAAGGGGTATCTAAACGTGATGTATGCCGCATCCTAGATGGAGAGGATGACATAGCCGGCTGGTCGAGTTGGTCCCTGGCGGCTCTCTCTAGAATGCTGCTCGGCGAAGATGTCTTGTTAAGTCTCGAAGCGTTGTCTGGTGAAACTTTCCTAGCTTCGTAAAGAAGGTATGGGTCAACAGGTAGCACCTCGCCCTGCTCGAGCGAATCTTTCAGCCAGGCCAGCTTAACAACCTTGACTATGTTCGCAGTCTGGTCAGACAACCCAGAGAGCCTCCTGCGCTTAGACGCATGGGGATTGTCGTCATCATCCATGTCTGCAGGGCTACGAGGCGAGCCATCATGAGCAATCCGCTGATGTTGCTGAAGAGGCACCGTCTGGAGTTTGGCGCGCCTCAGCTCAAACATGGCTCGCTCTCGCCGGCTGATATTTCCCACCACAATTTTGGCATCGTTGATGTCATAGGTAAGCGACCCAATCTTGCCCTCGAGCTCATGCAACTCCGCCAATTGCAGGTGTGTCGGCAGCAGGAAAACGGGCGGCAGGTCCAGAACCATGGGGGAGCCTCGTGTGTACGTCGACATGATGCCTCGTCCATGCCATTTGCTTCCTGGCCGTGAGCAGTGTGTATGCGCATTCTACTAATTTGTAGATGCTTGGGTGACGGAGGAGCGTGACGAGGAAGAGTGCGTTGTTGGCTGGCGAACATGCGGAAAGCGGAAGACGTTCGTTGGCCGCACTTAATTTATGGCTTGCTCCTCACAACGGCCATGACGAGGTCTCAACCCTCCAACCCGAATTTTAGTGGGATTTGACTCCCTTGTTTCGAAACCCAACCTCGCGGTACAACGAAAGCATGTTTAAGATGGACACTCGCATCACATCAACTCTCCTCTACATTCGCATAGTTTCTCTGGCTCAAGACATGAGTTTCTTGTAATGGATAATGCTCACAGCCGCCTGTGTTTAGCTACCCTGCACCATTATTTTGTTGCATTTCCAGCCGACCACTCGCATAACATTCAATGCTTGCCTCCCCATGCTATTACCCACCATTTCCAGTACCAGAGTCTCATTTCAATATCGCCCCAGCCTCTATAAATACATCTTAGCGGGGTATTTGCGTGATCCAGCCTTGTCCAGCCTTGTTGGCCCTGCTCCCCCTTGCGGGCGATATTCAGGTGCTTTGTTTGGCGTGTTTCCTTTCCCTATACATCCTCAAATACCATGTCGTCATCCTCCTCACTGTCATCTTCCTCTTCCTCCTTCTTGATCTCCGGCTCAACCTTCACCCGCTTGGCCTGCCTCTCCGAGCTTTCTCCCTCTCGCGAGGGTTCGCCTGAAGGTTCTATCTTGATGGCTGGCGTGTTTGGCGTGTCTCGACTAGATACGTTGCCAGTTGCAGGCACGTCCTCAAACTCATCCTCGTCCTCGTCTTCGGAACCGAACTCTTCATAGCTCCCTTCTTCTCGTGCTCGCTCTGCAGCCTGTTCTGCCTTGAGCCTCTCAAAGATGTCATCGATCTGAGTGTTGGCATTGTTATCAGTCGAATTTGCGAGCGCCGAAGTTTTAGAGCCCGACGCTGTTGTGGCATTGGTTGCACCTGGTTCGTTCTCCGCGATGAACGACTCTCCAGTTACTGTACTGTTGGACATCCACGAAGGCAGTGCATTCTGCTTGGCAATCTTCTCTTTGAGAGCTTGCTCTGCTGCCTTCTCAGCCTCGGTAGGTCCGTCTGAAGTTGAAATGTTAACCGCAATCGACTGAGGACCAGTGTTAGTTAAGCCCTTCACAGCCATAGGCCTGTTAGCCCCATTATCGACTGGAATCGTCGCTGCGCGTTGATGAGTGGCATCTCGAACGACTGGGCGAGCCTTGGCCAGGGCACGATCGAAGTCGCACTCAGGGATGTGGACAGCATCGATCTGAGGCAGGAGCTCGCTGATGAACTTGAACTGGTCGTTGAGGCGAGTCGACTGCTCGTGACCCCCTGCGTTGCGATCAGCCTCAAACGTAAGGGTATGGCGGCAGCGATGGCAGAGGAATCCCTCTGGCCCGACGTTGTCCAGAACCTCCATGGCCGTCCACTCGGCCTTGCAGAACGAACAAAAGTATTCCTTCTTCTCATTCGCTATTTGTGTGGTTCCCTGAACCTCCTTGTCGATCGTGTAGACGCGCCACTTGATGGCATCAATCGTATGGCGGTAGTTGATATAGTACCACGTTCTGTTGCTCGGCCTCGGGTTTCCCTCTCGCAGCTCTGATCTCGTATGCCTGTTCGAGTGTCATGTTAGTGCTGAGAAGCCGTACCAAGATTTGCCCGCAGTACTTACACGGTCAAGAATCTATCCTCGCGCAGCTTTCCGCAAATCTTGTGGAGGTCCTTGGTGTTGATGGCCATCAGATACGCCAGATCATCGTCTCTGAGCCTGCATTCATCAAATCCTTTAGCGAGCTGTCATGGACACCCAAATACCCCACGGCACGTACGCTTCGTGAAGAATCAGCGCATCAATCACAAGGATATCGCGTGTCTGGTAGAAGGCCCGCATGACCGACTTGATGAGGGTCACTGCGAGGTCCATCGTGTCTGTCGGGTGGCGCGCGACCAGTGGGAAGGTGTAGAATGCGCCCGGGGAAGGACGGAATCGCTCGAAGGGATGTAGGGCGGATAGCGTCCGTAAGGGTGTCTGAAGTATCCGTATGCTACGCGCTCGTCGATTGGCACGTTTCGAGGAAGCGCGGCGAGGGTGTGACGATGTGGTTGGAGATGCCGGTTATGACGACACAAGGCGCAAGCAGCATCTCACAGGCGAAGTGTCATGACGGGAGCCAGACTGGTGGGTTTTCGGTCTCCGCAGAGGTGAAATGATCTCTGATATTCTCCTGCTCGCGACCTTGACCGAGATACAGCTAGAAAAGAATCCCAAATCTGCGGGGGGATTCACAAAGTTGGTTGAAAGAAGATGCTTTGTTGGGTGGACTCGGTAGGCAGAGGACTTTTGGAAGCGCAAGGCTAAGGCAGCGACAGCTTGTGGCTGGACCGTGCATCGGACCCGCTTGCAGCTCAGCCTCATCTCATCCTGAGGTTTCATGCGCATCAACACATCAATTAAGATGCGATGCTGAGTTGCAACCGCGTTCCGTTCAATTCTGCACATGCTGGACAGGTGCGTAAATTCCGGCTGCATGATCTATTCGTGCCCATGTTGTTTGATATAATTTCAGGTATGCATTACACTGTCAATTGGTACAGCCCAAGTCGTGACCTCATACGCAACCTCCAAATCCAGACCCAATTCACGCCGGTTGATATCAGCTACACTCAAGTTGTGTTGGGTCGGTTCCCTTCACTCCCCTCCTTGTCCACAAAACTATCCCTTTAGACCTTCTGCCATATCACGCATATTTTCTCAACTGGGCCACTAGTTAGCAAATCGGTTCCGACGGGAAGGGCCTTGCGGTGACTTACATCTAACGTCAGAGTTCTTGAACTATTAACTTCCTGGTCGCGGTATACTCCAACCAGGCTCTCGCTGTCCTGGAACAGACCTGCCTTGAGACTGATGACGATGAACTGCATCCCGGGGCCCGAGTGTTCCCGGATATACTTCTTGATCTTGTCCACGTTGGCATTGTCCAACGCCGCATCCACTTCGTCGAGCACAAAGAAGGGACTTGGCTGATAGCTGTGGATGGCAAACAAGAGCGCAAGCGCCGCCATAGTCTTCTCACCACCTGATAGATGCTCCATGTCGCGGAAGCGCTTGAGCGGCGGCATTGCATGGTACTTGATACCTGACAAGTACGGCATGTCCGTATCCTCCTCAATGTCGAGATACGCTTGTCCACCTAGGGGGTACGCTTCTGATCGTGTCAGATCCTTGTAGACGTGCGATATTTGTTCCTGGATGTGAGAGAATGCCTTGTTGAAGAGCTCAAACCTCCTTTGCTTGACGTCACTGAACGCCTCCTTTGCCGCGTGGGCTGCTGCTTTCGAATCCTCGTACTCTTGGTCTGTGAGCTTGAGTCTCGACTCGACACTTTCCAGTCTCTCCATGGCCCGCATGTTAGGGTTCAGCTTTTCCAACTCAACCGAAAGGGCTGTGATTTTGTCAGAAAGTGATTCCTCCACGCTAGGCTCATCCGACTGTCTGAAGTTAGTAAAGCGTTGCCGGCAAACAGAGAGCACACTACTTACGCCCTTTAGCTCTTCGTCTAGACCATCAAAATCAATTTCGATTCCGTGATCATCCAGAGCAATACCCATCATTTCCTCATCGTCTTCATCGATGTCCATGGCATCTGGATCTTGGTGCAGCAGATCATCTTCGTTGGGTAGGTTATCCAGAGTTCCCTCCACGAGGGGGATCTGGATCTGCTCCAGTCGACATCGTCGCAAAAGCGCAGACTTGCTCGCGCTGTTCTTCTGCACCGTTGTTTCCAAGGCATTGATGTCCTTTAGGCGCGCGTCAATATCCTTGCTGCGCTTCTGCACCTCGGCCCTGGCCTCTGCGACCTTCTGATTCTTCTCTCCAAGCTCGGCTCTGCTTTCCTCAAGCGTCTCTTGAAGGGCCTCAACCTCATCTTGTTCCCGACGCATCGCCTTTTGAATAGCGTCCTTCTCCTTCGTGTAAGACTTTGTGTCACTCTTGAGCCGTCGCACGTGAGTCTGCATTCTACTGATCCGACCCTCCGTTTCGTCGTGACGGGCCTTCTCCCACTGGAGCCGGCTGGATAATCGCTGCTTTTGAACATCGAATTGATTTCGCTTCTCCGACACCTCTTGCTCTAGTTTACCCTGGGAGGCATCGTAGGCGCGAATATCGCTATACCCGAGCCGCCTGCAGAAGTCTGCAAAAACCTGATCTTCAACCTGGGCGATCGCGTCCTTAAATTCCTGGCAGGTTGCCTTGGTGCTTTCAAGCTGCGATGCTTGTCCGTCGTATTTGGGCTGGAGCTCTCGGAGCTGCCTCTTCTGGTTGTCCAACTCGCGCTTTTTGCTCGCATGGTTCTTGTTATAGGCAGCGAGCTCGTCTCTGACTGCGGCCAGGCGTCGTTCGAGACCAGCGAGGTCGATCTGTAGTGACTCTTCCTGAGACCCACGTCGATCGACCTTCGGCAAACGCTCAATATCCTCCTTGAGATTGGCGGCCATTCGCTGCAGGTTCTGGACATCGGCCTCCTCGAATCGTCGCTTCCCACCCTTCTGCTCGGGTCCACGACCACCAGTCATCAGACCTGCCTTGTGGATGATGTAGCCCTCCAAGGTAACGGCCTTGACTGGGATCTTCTTTTCGTAGCAGATGTGTTTGGCGACATCGAGAGTGTCGCACACGACTGAGCTTCCACATGCATAAGACATGGCACGCTCCACTGCTGAATCAAAGTTGATGGTGTCAATAGTCAGCCTTGCTCCTGAGAAGCCCTTGACAGCGGTGTTGACGGCGTTGACTTTGATGTTGTCTAGTGGAATGAAAGTCATGGGAGGGAATCTCTGTTCTTTGAGGTATTGGACACATTCGACACCGGTCTTCTCTGAGTCAACCACAACAGAGTCAAAGTCTCTTCCCAGGGCCACAATGATGGCCTCATCATACTTCTTTTGCTTTGGAGTACAGAGATCACCGATCCGGCCACGGACACCGGGGTAGATGCGCTTCAAAGAAGTCACCATCTCCTTCAGTCGGGCCTCTCTGTCATTTTGACGTCGACCATCATCAGCTTCCCTGAGCTTTTTTGGCCACATCCTCGAGCTTCTCCTCCAATTCAGTTCGCTTTTGGTTCGTTCGGACACGCTCTGACTGCAGTTGATTGAATTCCTTCTTCTTCGCGTCGATTTCCTTAGAAAGCTCCTCGGAGGCGGTCTCGGCCGCAGTTCTTCTTTCGCTGATGCTGGCGAGCTCAGCCTCGATCTTCTCGATGGCAGCAGCGATGCTGTCAACCTTGCCCTTGAGATTGTTGACAGTCACTTCATCGGCCTTTCGCTGTCGCTCGAGATTCTCGAGTTTGGCTTGGTTGGGGCCGGAACGAGCCATGACCTGGGCGCGAAGCGTGTTATACTCCCTGCGATCTGTGTCACTGACTTCGCGGCCCTGTTTCTTCATCTGCTCCTTGTAATCGTTCTCGAAGAGCTCCCGAGCCTTTTCCACATTTTCAATGTCCTTCTTGACCTTGTTGACAATGTCGGCCTGCTCGTCGCGCTCCTTCGACACCTTTGCTACCTGTCCCTGAAGCTTTTCGATTTGTTGAGCGGATTCGTGGATCTTTTCCTCAAAAGGAACAAGGCTATTCTCCTTATCCTCGATGCTCCTTTCCTTGAGTTTGATATCCTTGTCGATGCGGGCAACATGACGTCCTGTGGAGGATTGTTCTTTTCGGGCAGCTTCGAGCCGCTTCTCAAAAGATTCCACATTGCGACGGAGTTCTTTCAGGTCCTCTTGGTGGTCCTGAATTGCCGCATGCGACTCATCCATAGCCTTCTGGAAGTGGAAGAGCTTCCAAAGGCTTTGAGTAACAATGGCAGCATCTCGCTCCTCTGTCTTGTTCTGGAAATTGTCGGCTTCCTTCTTCTGTTCTCGGTACTGTTTAATCTCCGAGTTGATACCACGACGTCGGTGTAGCTGGAAGTTTTGATTCTCGGCAGCTTGCTCTGATTCTCCCTGGAGCCTCTCGTAGTCTGCCTTGTGATCCAGGCTCCCGGAAATTTGCTCAATGAGACGGGTGAGATCTTGAGGGGACTGTGAAGCAATGGCCTCGACATCACCCTGGAACACCAAGAAGTTTCTCGCCTTGATAAGAATGTTCTCAGACTCGAGGGCCTCGTTGTACTGCTGGGCAGTGACAACACGGTCATTGATGCGGTATTCACTGGCGCCCTGGTTCGTGATGGAGCGCTTCCATTTCTGCTCATCTGCAGCATCGTCTTCGTACACTGCCATAACCCAGGCGGTCTTGGGGTCGCCACGGGAGGCCTTGTCGTCGACATCAGCGAATCCGTTAGCATGGCCATTGGTGTCGGCAGAGCCATCGTCGTTGATCTTTGACGTCTTTAGTACTCGACCTCGGTAGACGAGATCTTTAAGGTGCGCGGATCGGAGATGGGAGGACTTGATGCCAAGGACGAAGGAGATGGCGTCCATACTAGAGATTGGTTAGACGAATACCGTGACGAGAGGCGGAGGCCACACTCACGAGTTAGACTTGCCCGATCCATTGGGACCGATGATGGAGGTGAAATAGGAATCACCGAAGAGGAGTGTGTGGTGGCCCTTGTAGGACTTGAAGTCTATGAGGCGGGTTAGCGATGGCTGGCGACAGGTGGGACTGGACCGCAAGGGGGACGGGCCACGCACTGAACAGCTCGAGGCGGATGAGCTTGCCCATGATGGCGACTTTGGGCGCGAGCCCGGAGATTCGTAGCTGAGAGGGAGGACGACGGGTGGAGGTTGGAGGTTGGAGGGGTATTGAGAATCGTGAATGCGACCGGCGAGCGCGTCAAAAGCCGAACGCAGGAGTGCGACCGGCGAGTCGCGCAAGGAAATGGGCGGCGGGCGAGTCTATTATTCAGGAGTAGTGGGAAGCGGAGGGCGCATGTCGGAGGCCACAGCCTGGCATAGTCGGTGGGAGGTGTCGGTGGGAGGGAGTGAATTGGTTCTGGTTGCGACGCCAAAGAAAAGATGAGATGCGGTGCCTACGTACAAACGCGTCGCGCGACCTGAGCCTCACAGAGATGGACCCGGACCCGGCCCCAGCGCTGATTGCTCCTGCCCTCCACTCTCCTCCCTCCACTGGCTGTTGCCGAAAAGGACGGAAGAGAGCTGGCCGCACGGACCAAGGAGCACCGGAAGATGGGGCAGATCACGTAAGGAGGTACGTTCTTTTTCAGTACAGTGCTAATACCATTGTGGCCCATATTATTGACAAAGGCAAGGTCCGCAGGCAGACTCAACAGTTGGCGGATCGCACTACGCACGTACTTGGAGTGACTGCTGGACTGCCATCCAACCACATGCGCTGCTGGCAGCACCTGGGGGCGTAGCAGCACACGATTCAAGGACGGCCTGTGTCATTCATTTTCAAACTGGAAGAAGGGGAGGGTCACACGGATGGTGTCTAGACTCCCCAACACAAAAGAACAAAGAGATTCATGGAACATTAGGCAGGTATAATGCATTGGTAGATGCGCACTCATCCAGGTATCCAGGTGAGGTGTGCAGGTAGTCCTCGAGGGGTTTCGGGAGCCCAATAGCAACAGTCTATTCAACACTCGTTGTTGCTGGGTAAGCACAAATCGAGCACCATTTTCGAGCCCCAACGCCACTACCTGGTATGGCATGTATTCGTACAGCACCTACCTGGAATTAGGCCCTATGCTCCCCCAGCTTTGGGATGGACATCGTCACCCTGCATTCGCACATGAAAGAGATGAGCTGAGGTGGGTGCTCCCACCAGGGCAGATCGCCTCGAGTTACAGTGCTTTAGTGGCTGCACTTGACCACCGACTCCACCGTATGGCGCTCCGTGTGGCTCCCGCTTGGTGGTCCGTCGCCCGGGTCCCCACTCTACCCCAAAAAGGGCCAAAACTGGATTTCCAGCGAATCCGGCGTGGACATTTGGAACCACCAGGCGCGCCTTCCATCATCGGGACACTCAGACACTTGACGTCCCACGTGGATGAATGCCTCCGTCACCGCCGTGTTTCTTCTGGATCCCTTCCCCCTCCACTGTCCATTCCATCTGAAGGCATTCTTCTTCTTCTCATTTCTCCCGTCGGCGATGAACTGCTGTCTGTACGCCGCCGCTTGTTGCATACACTAGTCCCTGGAGCAGTACAGTCGCAGCTGGCCTCTGTCCCTGCCTGGCTCTGCCCTCCCTGTTCTGCCCTGTTCTGCGCCCCTGTCCATCCCGCGAACCCTTCCTCCCTGGAAAACGACTCTTTTCTCGTGAGAATCCCCCTAATCTCGAGGCACATGCTATGTATTCCCATGGTTTGGTGACTGACAAGCTCCCATCAGTCGCTTATCGAAGCCATCAGCCTACTGGGCGACCACTAAGACGCGAGCCATGGACGACGAACTGAGAGCAGCCTCGCTGGCTGCAACCGCCACCACTCCAGCTCTCAAGTCCGACACCATCTCTAGCGATAGCGATCCCGCCTTGACTCCCGACCTTGAGGCCCCTATGTCTCCAAACTCCTTCGCGGCCGATCATGCCATCCTCGACACCCCGATCCTGGGAGCTACCACACCCAAGAGCCCGCGGCACTCAAGGAATCCGTCCTTCTCCGGCAGCAGTTCCTACCACGAGGACTGGGATGCCCTCCCACCGCTCGACCGTCTTACCGTCCTCGACCTGCTTGATAACTTTGCTCTGCCGCAACAACTCGAAAAACTGCAGAAGGGTATCTCGGCCCAGACTGACAAGGTTCGCCGGTCACGAGATGTCCTCAAGTCCAAGACGCAACTTGCCCGAGAGCGTATGGTTGAAGAATGGAGGCGACGCGTTCCCTCAGCCGACGAGCAGCTTGATCGTTACCGCAAGCAGATGCGACGCCGAGTTGACAAGTTGGGCAAGCAATGGAACAACACTAAGGCTATTAGCTTGCGAGAGAAGATATCTTTTATATGTGGTGTTTTGAACATCTTCATCAGCGGATTCCTCATTGGCGGCTATCCGGAACACTTCCACCTGTGGTACACCGTCCAGCTGCTCTATTTCATGCCTATTCGCTACTTCACTTACCACCGGCGTGGCTACCACTACTTCCTCGCCGACCTCTGCTACTTCGTTAACTTCCTGTTGCTGCTGTCCATCTGGGTCTTTCCATCATCCAAGCGCTTCTTTACAGCAGCATACTGTCTCGCCTATGGAAACAATGCCGTCGCTATAATCATGTGGCGCAACTCGCTCGTTTTCCACAGCTTTGATAAGGTTACTTCACTCTTCATCCATATCATGCCTTGTGCAACACTGCATTGCATAGTTCACCTCATCCCGGCTGAGACTCAAAAGCTTCGCTTTCCTGCCATCTGGACCATCAGGAACTCAGCACCAGGGTCACCTACTGCGTACGCGAATGTCGTCTCCATGCTCGCGTGGAGCACAGTTCCGTACATCTTCTGGCAGTTCGCATACTTTTTCTTCATCTCTATCCGTCGGAAGGAGAAGATTGCAGCTGGTCGCCCAACGTCTTTTACTTGGATGCGGAAGTCATACTCTAAGACTTGGATTGGGAAGATGGTCTTGGCGCGCCCCGAAGGTTTGCAAGAGGCGACCTTTATGATGATCCAGTTTATTTATGCTGTGCTCACCATGCTCCCCTGCCCGCTCTGGTTCCTGAGTCGCTATGCGTCATCTGCATTCCTCGTCGTCCTTTTTGTCTGGAGCATCTACAACGGTGCAACATACTACATTGATGTTTTCGGAACTCGCTTCCAGAAAGAGTTGGAGGCCATGAAAGCCGAGGTCATGAAATGGCAGAATTCCCCTGAAACTATTCCACATTCTCCATCAATGATGCCCCGCCCTGACGATGCAGCTGGCCCTGAAAAGACACATCAAGCTGCTCTGTCTACAAGTCAGATTGTGTCTGCGGATGAAGTTGAGCGGGAGAGAGACCTGTTGGGCGAAACACCGCCGTCCAAGGATGGATCTGGTCGAAACTGCGGTGTAGATCAGATTCCGCTACTAGATGAATCGCGAGGAGCCACCTCTACCGCAGTTGACGGAGATTACGAGGATACTACTAGGGAGAGGAAGATTTAAGAGGTGGCTTCTTGAATGAGTTGAATCTAACTCCTTCGAACAAGCTATGGTGATGAAATGAACATTCATGATGTAGTTGCTCCTGCCGGAGCGTCGTGGAAGCTGGTGGATCTGTCTTGCAATGATGCTTCTTTGGCCCTTGGTTACGTTTTGAATTGCTTCGGTTGTGGTGTATGGAGTGTGTTGTAGGGATTCACCTAGTTTTGTTTCTTTGAAAGATGATGATATCATCTAGTTACGTATACCCCCCTTTTTGTTTTGCAGGAACAACTCTAGATTCAGACAAGTCTTAAGATTGGAGAAAGCTACGATGCAATGAATACAGCGTGTTTTTAATACCGACATGCGTTAGGGAATGGGTTCTTCATGGTGGTGTGCTGAGATTGAGGTTTCCATTGATGGGGAATAATTCACCCGCCCGTAGACTCAGGCTACTCTCCAGCTACTTGTCGCTTTGTTGACCAAAAGACGGGCAGAAACAAAATCCCAAACTCGCTTGACAAAAACACAGCTCTCGCTAAACTTTCCCTTACCAGCAAGATTTCCTCGATTCATTTCCGGCATCACCAGTTTGCCGCCCACAGCCCAAAACCAGTAGCAGACCCAGCCCAACCAACACCCCGTCATGATCCGCCCGGTAGCCAGAGAAGACCTGAATCAAAATGCGACGCCAGTGTAATGCAGATGATACAGCCATCAGGGTATTTCTTGTTCCATAGAGAATTAGATGCGACTCGAGAGCACAGAGCTCTCCCTGTCACCCGTCCTTGATGAAGAGGAGGGGGGATTCCTGTTTTCCTTTTGTATAGGGCCCTCACCAGGGCCATGAGTGCCGAGGAGACCGCGGCAAATCCAAACCGTCGGTTACCCCCTCATGTATGGAGTGCAGCAAGTCCTCCAACCATATGACTTTCACCGGATGACGCCCCAGTCGGCAAGTCGACCGCCAGCTTCACCTTCTTCCCGAGCTCCAGGCCGTCGTCCAAACACGTTCCAGAACCTCAACGTCTCATCTCCAGCGCCAGTCACAACAACTCGACCATCCGGACTCATAGCTAAATACAGAACTCGGTACGTGTGACCAGTCAGGCTAGCCACCTGAGTCATGGACGGGTACTTCCAGACAACTATTTGATTCTGACTGTATCCGTGTGTTGAGACAATCTCGTTGGAGTTCTTTGACCAGGCAAGGTTACACACTTGACTACCCGTGTCAATCTCGTTGATGACGGTACCCTTCACAGTGTCATGGAAGATGATGCGACGATCTGCCGTACCGCCTCCCGAAGCAAGCAAGCCGCGTTGGTGAGGCGACCAAGAGATAGCCTTGACGGCGGCGGTGTGATCTGAGAATTTCCACAACGGGGTTTCCGAGAGCTTATCCCAGACCATGAGCTTGTTGTCGTTGCCACCACTTGCCAGCTGCCCATCCTCGCAATTCCATTTCAGTCCACACACCTCTTGCTTGTGGCCCACGAGCTTCCTCATCCACTGGTCTGGGGCTCGGACATCTCGGTGGTAGATTAATCGGTCGCGTGACCCAGAAGTGAGAATGTGAGTATTCCACGCCAAAGACCCGACTCTTGCCGTATGACCTGTCATAGTTCTGAGTCTCCGGGCCTTCTCCGCGTCCCATATCTGTACTAGACCCTTACCAGTACCAATCGCAAGGTGGGTGCCCTTTTGGATCCATGATACACTGGTAACTGTGTCGTCCTCAAGGGTACAAAGCTTGTTCACCTTACTCGTTTGGGCGTTCCACATGTAGACACTGGAGCCCAAGCCAACGCCCAGAATATTGGCACTTCCCCAATCCACCAGGTTCAGGTAGAAATCATCGGCGAGTTCGGGAGCATCCAAGACCTTGTAAGGTACCTTGCTGACGGCCCTAGGTTGACGTCTGGGACTTAATAGCATTTGTTGACTGCCAAACCGAACCGGGGATAAGCTGTAGATCTCAGCTCGAGTATCTAGGTTCGGCCCATGTCTACTTTGGGGTGTCTTTGATGGAGTTGGATGCCCGGCAACGTGGCTGTGATGGCGTGGGGACATGTAGGAGAATAGGTTTTTGTGAGGGGTTGATGGTGTCAATGAGGACGGTAGGGAAGTAGTAGAGGCGTTATTAGGAGGGGTATGAGATCGGGTTCCATCGTGGGCGGGAACATGAGATGAGGTAGGTAGGGCATGATCGGGAGACAGTGTGGGTGTGGCTGATTGGGGGACTGAGCTTTCAAATAGCTCGGCGCGTAGCAATGTTGAGAAGGTACGGTTCGCCTCTTCCGCTGTTCCACGCGTCAGTATGACTTGGTTGACGATTGTTATTATGGGAGGGGATATCATACTCTTCTGAAAGTGAAGCTCGCCGTGGGGGGTACGCTTCTTCTGTTTGGAGGGAGTAGCGGGGGACCCATCCTCGTGTAGCAAGCTGAAGCTGGCCTGGAGGTCCTGGCCTGAGCGAGTCGGGATGAATCTATCAAAGTGTGAGCCACAGAAGATGGCGAGAGCCTAGTGGAGATGTGAACGAACCGATCGCCGTTTATCCGTTGGCGTTTGCGATGAGGGCTGGAGCCTGGAGTGCTCTCGCGCTGGGGTCGTTGAAACTCGCGTAGCAAGGCATGGTCGACGGCATCGACATCAAAGGGACTGGCACGAGAGGCATCGCTCATTCGGGTGCTGCTTCGGAGGGATCGATTCGAGCCGTTGTCGAGGTTGTGTCTCGACTCTAAGCGGCCGCGATCTGAGCGGGGGGGAGGAGTGGCGGCGCGGACGGGGCCGGCAGCGGGGGCTTTGGGGTCATCCATGACCCGCTTAGAGGAAAGAGAGGCTGCGGAAGAAAGGCCAGCAGGATCAACCGGCAGAGTCATGATTGTGAGGAGCTGTGCTGGTCGACCGTTGGGGACGGTAGTCGAGAGGTCGTAGGGTTGGCGGTGGGGAGCTGGCTGGGTCGGCAGGGCGAGAGAGATGTTGGAAGTCGATGATGAAAGGGCGAGGGATGACGGCGACGGTCGGGTGAGAGACAGAGGCCAGGCAAGACGGTGAGGGCGAATCCCAATCACCGTCCAGCAGGTCTCGACTTGGATCGAATGTAGGCGTCTATCGCATCGTCTCGAGCTCGCATGGGCCGGGTGACGGATCGGCAGCAGAAATGGGCGGCGCTTGGGCGGCAGTGAGAGTATGAGTGGGCAGACGTGTGGTGTGCGAGAGTAGGAGAGGGGGAGAGGGTGTTGACGTCGGAAGAGAGAGCGTCGTAAATGCTGAAGGTAAGAGGATGAGGGAGAAAGAGCGGCGATGTTTTGGTGGATGCGAGGTTGTGGTCGGGTGTGGACGAGGTCG